>CAUYQV010116794.1:0-10454 GCA_963574575.1 Galagoides demidoff
CTTGCTAACCTTTGACCCTGCTTCATGGCCTTACCATGATAATCTTTTCCTAAGATCTTCACTCCTAATTAACTCAAAATGCTAGTTTAAAAGTTATCCCTCTTATGTCTCATTAATTACATTAGTGGTTTTCCCTCTTGGCCAACATTAGAATCCCCTGGGGTTCTTTACCAAAAGTCTCCAGGGCTTAGGCCACACCTGCTAAGTAAACTAGAACCTCTGGGATCCAGGGATGATGGTGTTTAAACTTTGCAGGTGATTTCAATACACAATCAAGACTATAAGGCAGTAATCACATTACTCCCCTCCTTTAGCTGTCCATGACCTCTACTGTCATTATCCTTTCCAATTAAATTCTTCACTTTATCAGCTCTTCGATAATAATCTACCCTCAACTACATAACCCCTTTTCAAAAGTAACTTTTTTTATTACAAAAGATAACACACATTTATTATGCAATTTTTTAGTTTTGCAAGAGAAGGAACTACAAATCATCAGTGGCCTCACCAGGAAGCAATAACTACTATGGATCTGCTCATGTGGGCACCTCCTGCGTCTTTTCCTTGTCTCTATCTTGTGTACGTGCGTCTTATTGTACACATGCTTTTGTAGCCTGCTTTTCTCATCTGAGCATCTCTTCAACTGAACTTTTCTTTTTTTTTTGGTTTCTTATAGCATAACTATGTACATTAACGCAATCATGGGGTACAGTGTGCTGTTTTCATATACATTTTGAAATACTCTCATCAAAATGGTTAACATAACCTTCATGTCATTTTCTTAGTTATTGAGTCAAGACATTCATACTCTGCTTTTAGAAAGATTCACTTGTACCCTTGTAAGATTAACCATAGAGGTGACCCCACCAATCACCCTCCCTCTCCCCATTCCCCCCCCCCCCCGTCCCACACCCACCCCCTTCCCATCTTGTAAGGCTATAATTAGGTTATGACATTCCTATAAAAGCTATGAATTAGTTTCAAAATAGGGCTGTGTATTGTATTTTTTTTATTAAATGATAGCTGTGTACATTAATGCAATCATGGGGTACAGTGTGTTTTCATATACAATTTGAAATACTTTCATCAAACTAGTTAACATAGCCTTTATGTCATTTTCTTAGTTATTGTGTTAAGATGTTTATATTCTACTCTTAGAAAGATTCACTTGTACCATTGTAAGATAAACCATAGAAGTGATCCCTCCAATCACCCTCCCTCCACTTCTGCCCCCTCCCCTGACCCTTCCCCCTCGTGACAATTCTTAAACATTTATTTCATCATGGAAATTTCTGAAAAGTGTTTTTTTTTTTAAACTTTCTGCCAACTATTTTCATGTATTGTGTCAAACGGTTTGAATTTGACTCTGTCCTTACATGTAGGCTGAGAGAGTTTAGATAGACTGATAGATTATCTCAACCACTCTAATGCTGTATGTGCCAGATGACCATATAATACACAGTGATTTGCATATTTATTTGCATAAAACTGATATTTTTCTGATATTAGATCTACCCACCCAGGAAATCATCTTTCCCTATACTCATGTTGATCCTTCCTATAAACAACATAATCTGTGGTCATCTAGCATTTGTTTGACTGCCTCGAACATCAAAGAACTCACAATACAATGGAATAGATTAAAAGCACAATAAAATATCACCTTATCCCTCTCAGAATAGCCATAATTATGTCAAAAAAAAAAAAAAGGATCTTGGACGCTGAGTATGGTGGCTCATGCCTATAATCCTAGTACTCTAGGAGGCCATGGTGGGTGCACCATTGCTTGAACTCAGGAGTTCAAGACCAGCCTGTGCACAAGCGAGACCTCATCCCTAAAAATAGTTGTGGTGGACACCTGTAGTCCATACTACTTGGAAGCCTGAGGCAAGAGGTTTGAGCAATCTCAAACACTTAAGCTTAGGAGTTAATAAGCTAATAAAATTAATACGTTAATTAAAAAAAAGAAAAAAGAATTCAGAAAATGAATGTACTAAAGAAATATATATTTTTTGAGACAGAGTCTCACTATGTCACCCTTGATAGAGTACCATGACATCACAGCTCACAGCAATCTCAAACTCTTTGGCTTAAGCAGTTCTCTTGCCTCAGCCTCCCTTGTAGCTGGGACTACCAGCACCTGCCACAATGCCTGGCTATATTTTGGTTTTAGTTGTCATTGTTTGGCAGGCCCAGGCTGGATTCAAACCCACCAGCTCTGGTGTATGTAGCTGGCATCTTAGCTGCTGAGCTACAGGTGCAGCACTGAGAGATAAATATTTTAAGAAACAAATGGAAGGAACTTCTGGAAATGAAACACTCAAATAGGAAAACACAAAACACAGTAGGAAGTTTTTAAAATAGACCAGCTGGAAGAAAGAGTCTCAAAGCTTGATAACTCTTTTGAATTAACCCAATAAGTAAAAAATAAAGAACAAAGGGTCAAGAAAAACCAACAAACTCTTTGAGAAATATGGATCATGTAAAACACCCAAATATGAGAATCACAGGTATCCCCAAAGGAGAAGAAAAAACAAAAGGCCTGGAAAAACTATTTGAGACAATAGTTGAGGAAAACTCAACTGGTCTTACTGGAGACATACACATATAGATATAAGAAGCTCAATAAACATATGAAAGATTCACTGCACAAAGGCACAAAGTCATTCAAATTGACCAAAAGTGAAGGAAGAATTCCTATGAGCCATGAGGAGAAAATATCAAGTAACCTTCAAAAGGAAACTCATATTTCTCAACAGAACCCTTACAAGGCAGAAGGGTTTGCAGTCCTATCTGTAGTCTTAAATAGAACAACTGTCAGCCAAGAATTCTGTATCCTGCAAAACTAAGTTTCATTAATGAAGGAGAAATAAAGGTATCCCTAACAATCAAACACTAAGAATTTATCACCACTGACCTCCCCTATAAGAAATATTCAAAAGTGCTCTGAAAATTAAAAAACCAAAAAAACAGATAACACTAACCAGTATAAAAGATTCAAAAATAAACATAGCTCTTTAATATAAAGGTGCATACAAAGCAACTAGGTGATAATCAACATGAAAACTGGAGCAGTATCTTACTTATCAATACTTATATTAAAAATTAAGGGGCAGTGCCTGTGGCTCAAAGGAATAGGGTGCCAGCCCCCTATGCCAGAGGTAGTGGGTTCAAACCCAGCCATGACCAAAAACTGCAAAAAAAAAAAAAAAAGTTTTTAAGTATTAATCAAAAATTAAGGTAAACAGCTTAAATTCTCCCACTTAAAAGATGTACCTTGGCTGAATAGATAAAAAAAAACACACCCTGACATTTGCTCTCTCCAAGAAACTCATTTAACTTGTAAAAAATCTCAGACTCAAAGTAAAGGGGCAGAAAAAAATTCCATGTAAGTGGAAACCAAAAAAATAAGGAGTAGCTATTCTCAAATCAACAACAGTGAAAAAAAAAAAGGACAAAGATAGACATTATATGAAAAATAGAGCAATTAAACAGGAAAATACAACAATCCTAAGTATATATGCACCTAACACTAGCATTCCCAGATTCATTAAACAAATAGTACTAGACCTAGGAAAAGAAATAACATAATAATAAGGGACATCAACGCTACTGATAGAATACAGCTGATCACACTGGGAAAAATGGGCTATCACACATTTACAGCACATTTTACTCAAAACTTGCAGAATATACATTCTTATCAGCACATGGAACTTTCATCAGTGAGGCAGACCATACCTCAGGTCACAAAACAAATGTCAGCAAATTTTTAAAAATTGATGTTATACCAGACTATTGTGGAATAAAACTAGAAATCAATTTCAAGAGGAACTCTCACACAAGGAAATTATGCAACTTGTTACTGAATGATCATTTGGTCAATGACAAAAAATAAAAAAAATTAATTGTATGACAATGGAGACAATTGCTTCCAAAATCTCTGAGATACAGCCAAGGCAGGGCTAAGAGGGAAATTCATACTATTCAAAGCCTGCAACCAAAAGACAGATTTTTAAAAAGCAACCTAATATTATATTTCAGAGAACTAGAAAAGTAAGAATAAATTAACCCTTTTTCTTAGTTACTGTGTTAAGACATTCTACAATTAGAGAGATTCACATGTACCCTTATAGGATGAACCATAGGCATGATCCTACCAATCACCCTCCCTGCACCCACCTTCCCCCTCCCTTCCCTTTCCACTCCCCTCCCTTTCCCCCCTCCCCATATTCCTTTCCTATGAAAGCTATAAATCAGTTTCATAGTAGGGCTGAGTACATTGGATACTTTTTCTTCTATTCTTGGGATACTTTGCTAAGAAGAATATTTTCCAACTCCATCCATGTAAACACGAAGAAGGTAAACTCTCCATCTTTCTTAATGGCTGCATAGTATTCCATGGTGTACATATACTACAGTTTATTGATTCATTTGTAGATCAATGGGCTCTTGGACTTCTTCCATGACCGAGCAATTATGAATAATGTGGTATATGTACACCATAGTATTCCATGGTGTACATATACCACAGTTTATTGATTCATTTGTAGATCGATGGGCTCATGGACTTCTTCCATGACCTAGCAATGAACATTCTGATACAAATATCTTTATTGTAGTGTGATTTTTGGTCTTCTGGATATATACCTAATTAGAGGAATTATAGGGTCAAATGGCAGATCTATTTTAGTTCTCTAAGTGTTCTCCAGATGTCTTTCCAAAAGGAACATATTAGTTTGCAATCCCACCGCAGTGTAGAAGTGTTCCCTTTTCACCACAACCACGCTGGCATCTGTGATTTTGTGATTTTGTGATATGGGCTAATCTTACTGGTGTTAAATGATATCTCAAAGTAATTTTGATTTGCATTTCTCTGATGATGAAGAATGGTGAGCATTTTTTCATATGTCTGTAAGCCATGTGCCTGTCTTCTTCAGAGAAGTTTCTCTTCAATTCCCTTGCCCACCCTGAGAGGGGATCACTTGTTCTTTTCTTGCTAATATGTTTGAGTTTTCTATGGATTCTGGTTATTAAACCTTTGTCAGAGACAGAACCAGCAAGACATGAAGGCTATGTTAACTAGTTGGATGAAAGTATTTCAAATTGTATACAGAAACAGTACACTGTACCCCATGATAGTATTAATGTATACTGCTATGATTTAATAAGAAATAAATTAAAAGAATAAATTACCCTAACACTACTAAAAGACAAGAAAAACAAAGATCACAGCCAGAAGCAAATGAAGTTTAAACCAAAAATAAAATACAAAAGATCAATGAAATTAAAAGTTGATTCTTTGAAGATAAAATTGATAGACCATTAGTTAGATTAACAGAAAAGAAGAGAGTGGATTTAAAAGTGCTCAATCAGAAAGGAAAAAGGAGATATTACAACTGACACTGCAGAAATACAAAAGATCATCTGGGACTTCTATTACATAAACACCTCCATGAATACAAACTAGAAAATCTAGAGGAAATGGATAAATTTCTGAAAAAACAATCTCCCAGCTTTAATCAAGACGAAACAGAAATTCTGAACACTAATGAATTTCAAGATTGCATCAATAATACAAAATCTCTTATTTTTAAAAAAGCCTAGAAACAGATATATTCACAGCCAAACTCTACCAGATGTACAAAGAACTGGTACCCATCCTATTCTATAACATGTAAATGAAAGGAATCTTCCAAACTCATTCTTTGAAGCCACTATCACTTTGACACAAAAGCCAAGAAAGGACACAACAATACAATACCTACCTGTATCCTTGATGAAGATACATGCAAAAATCCTCAACAAAATAACTAGTAAACTGAATCTCAAAGTGTATCCAAAGGACAATTCAGCATCAAGTTTCATCCAAAGGATACAAGGAAGATTCAAGGATACCTCAGAACCCATAAATTCAATGTAATTTGTGTCACAGTACCAATGTCGTTCACTCAATTTGAAGAAAAAAAAATACCCTAAAATTCCTACGGAACCAAAGAAAAGCCCATACAGCCAAAGCAATTCTACATGAAATAACCCATCTGGAAGAATCATTACCCAACTTTATGTTACACTAGAAGGAAAGGGTAACTAAAGGAGCATGATGTGGATATAAATGTAGATGAATAGACTAATGGAACAGAATAGAGCATCCAAAAGTAAAGCCAAATATCTACAATCAATGGCTCGTTGACAAAGCAGGAAAAAGCACACATTAGAAAAGGACGATTCTCTCAATAAATGGTGATGAGAAAATTTTATAGCCTCATACAAAAGAATGAAATCAGATCCCTATTTCTCAGTCTATACAAAAAATTAACTCAATATGGATTAAAGACTTAAAGGTAACACTTGACACCATGAAAATTCTTCTGGACATTGGCCTAGACAAAGAATTTAGGACTAATATATCAAAAAGAAATACAACAAAAAACAAAAATAAAGGCATTTAATTAAACTAAAAAGCTTCTGCACAGCAAAAGATATAATTAACAGTTTAAATCAAACTATGTAATGGGAGAAAATATTCACAAGCTATATACATCTCACAAAGGCTGATATTCAGTATTTAGAAGAACTTTAAACAAATAAAAAAAGAAATATTCCCAATAAAAAATGGGCAAAAGACATGAACAGACATTTTTTTCAAAAGAATAGAAACAAATGACAAACAAATACATGAAGAAAATGCTCAACATCACTAATAATAAGGGAAATGCAAATTTAAACCAGGAGATACCACCTAGCCCCATCACAATGGCCATTATTAAAAAGCTAAAAAAAAAAAAAATTGATGCTTGTGGGAGGTAAACAGGTTGACGTCTCAGTGCCCCACCCCCACCCCATGCAGGGGCATCCAGGGGAATGCTTGCAGAAGGACAATCCTTGGGAGTTCTTCAAATCCATGGAAGTTAAAAAGAACCCAGAGGCGCCCCAGACAGGGGTGTGGAATAGGCCTATATATTTGTGAGTCAACAGATGGGAGGATTAAACTCTTTGAATATGTAGTTAAATTAGGAAACCTGGTTTACTTCCCCTGCATGAATAGAGGGGAAGTATAGAATAGTTTCTCCCTCCCCCTTTATTTAAATATATCATCAACTGTTTCTGAACCCCCTTAGGCTTACCCAGTCTCTCTCTCCATCCAGGCTTCCTGGGAACTTGGGATTCTTTCAACCACCTTTTGCATATGCTCCTTTGTTGGAAATTAATAAAATCCTTCTCAAGAAGCCAGAGAGGCACTACATTTTTTTGGTCTTACTACTTGGCCTGAGTTAAACCTTCTCTAGGCATTTCTAAACTTTGTTTTAAGCTTGCATATTTTCAGCATTTTTTCCCATCTGGCATTCAAACCAGGTTTGGGTTTGTGTACAAAACCTTGGACAGATGTTAACATGGATTGGCAAAAGGGGAATGCCTATACACTGTTGGTGAGAAAGTAAATTAGTACTACCTCTCTGGAAAGCAGTATGGGGATTTATCAAAGAACTAAAAGGAGATCTACCCAGCTCAGTCCAGCAATCCCACTACTAGGGATATACCCAGAGGCTACAAAAGTCATTTTATAGAAAAGACACCTATTCAAGTGTGTTCATTGTAGCATAACATATAATTGCAAAGATACAGAACCAAATTAAGAACTCACCAACTGAGGAGTGTATGTATAATTCATTTTCTATTTATGATATTATAAAATGTTAATGTAGTATGTGTTAATGTAGTGTTATAAATATATACTATATTAGCATGTAATATATTATTATATATGATGGAATACTACTAGGCCATGGAAAAGAATGAAATAATGTCTTTTATAGCAACTTGGATTGAATTAGCTACTGTCATTCTTTTTTTTTATTAAATCATAGCTGTGTACATTAATGCAATCATGGGGTACAGTGTGTGTTTTCATATGCAATTTGAAATACTCTCATCAAACTGGTTAATGTAGCCTTCATGTCATTTTCTTAGTTATTAAGATATTCGTACTCTGCTTTTAGAAAGATTCACTTGTACCCTTGTAAGATAAACCATAGAGGTGACCCCACCGATCACCCTTTCTCCACCCATCAATCCCCTTCCTTCCCTTCTTCATCCCCTCTCCCCATATTCTAAGGCCATCATTAGGTTATATTTTTCCTATGAAAGCTATAAATTAATTTCAAAATAGGGCTGTGTACATTGGATACTTTGTCTTCCATTCTTGAGATACTTTACTAAGAAGAACTTTTTCCAGCTTCATCCATGTAAATATGAAGGAGATAAAGTCTCCATCTTTCTTTAGGGCTACATAATATTCCATTGTGTACATATACCACAATTTATTGATCCATTTGTGGATCAATGGGCACTTGGGCTTCTTCTATGACCTACCAATTATGAATTGGGCTGCAATAAACATTCTGATACAAATATCTTTGTTGTAATGTGATTTTTGGTCTTCTGGAAATATACCTAATAAAGGAATTGTAGGATCAAATGGCAGGTCTATTTTTAGTTCTCTAAGTGTTCTCCAGATGTCTTTCCAAAAGGAACAAATTAGTCTTCATTCCCACCAGCAGTGTAAAAATGTTCCCTTTTCTCAACATCCATGCTAACATCTCTGGTTTTGGGATTTTGTGATATGGGCTAATCTTACTGGAGTTAGGTGATATCTCAAAGTAGTTTTGATTTGCATTTCTCTGATGATTAAGGATGGTGAGCCTTTTTTCATATATCTGTAGGCCATGCACTGATCTTCTTTAGAGAAGTTTCTTCTCAAGTCCCTTGCCCCCCCCAGAGATGGATCACTTGTTTTTTTCTTGCTAATACATTTGAGTTCTCCATGGATTCTGGTTATTAATCCTTTGTCAGAGACATAACCTGCAAATATCTTTTCTCATTCTGAGGACTGTCTACTTGCTTTACTGTATTCTTGGCTGTGCAGAGGCTTTTTAGTTTGATCAGGTCCCAATAGTGTATTTTTCATGTTGCTTCAATTGCCTGAGGGGTCCTCCTCATAAAGTTTTCACCCAAGCTAATTTCTTCAAGTGTTTTCCCTACACTTTCTTCTAGTATTTTTATACTTTCATGTCTTAAGTTTAAATCTTTAATCCAGTAAGAGTCTATCTTAGTTAATGGTGAAAGGTGTGGGTCCAGTTTCAGTCTTCTACAGATCACCGGCCAGTTTACCCAGCACCATTTGTTAAATAGGGATTCTTTTCCCCACCTAATGTTTTTAATTGGCTTGTCAAAGATCAGATGATGGTAATTAGCTGGGTTCATCTCTTGGTTCTCTATTCTGTTTGTTTTTGTGCCAGTACCATGCTGTTTTGATCACTATTGATTTTTAGTATAGTCAAAGGTCTGGTAGCATGATTCTTCCTGCTTTGTTTTTATTTCTGAGAAACGTCTTGGCTATTCGAGGTTTTTTCTGATTCATATAAAATGAAGTATTATTTTTTCTAGATCTTTAAAGTATGACAGTGGAGCTTTAATAGGGATTGCATTAAAATTATATATTGCTTTGGGTAGTATGGACATTTTAACAATATTGATTCTCTCCAGCCGTGAGAATGGTATGTTTTTCCATTTGCTAACGTCGTCAGCTATTTCTTTTCTTAGAGTTTCATAGTTCTCTTTATAGAGATCTTTAATGTCCCTTTTTAGGTAAACTCCCAAATAGTTTATCTTCTTTGGCACTACTGTGAACAGAATAGAGTCCTTAACTGTTTTTTCAGCTTGACTGTTGTTGGTATATATAAAGGCTACTGATTTATGAGTGGTGATTTTGTAACCTGAGATGCTGATGTATTCCTTGATCACTTCTAAGAGTTTAGTAGTAAAATCCCTGGTATCTTCCAGATATACAATCATATCATCTGTGAAGAGTGAAAATTTAATCTCTTCTGACCCTATATGGATACCCTTAATCGCTTTTTCTTCCCTGATTGCGATGTCTAAAACTTCCATTACAATGTTAAAGAGCAATGGAGACAATGGGCAACCTTGCCTGGTTCCTGATCTGAGTGGAAATGATTTCAACTTAACTCCATTCAATACAATATTGGCTGTGGGTTTGCTGTAGATGGCCTCTATCAGTTTACAAAATGTCCCTTATTTTTTTTTATTTTTTTTGAGGTAGAGCCTCAAGCTATCTCCCTGGGTAGAGTGCCGTGGCTTCACAGCTCACAGCAACCTCCAACTCCTGAGCTCAAGCGAGTCTCCTGCCTCAGCCTCCCAGGTAGCTGGGACCACAGGCGCCCGCCACAATGCCCGACCATTTTTTGGTTGCAGCCATCATTGTTGTTTGGCAGGCCCAGGCTGGGGATACAAACCCGCCACCTTAGGTTTATGTGGCTGGCGCCTTAGCTGCTTGAGCCACAGGCACCGAGCCTTCCCCCATGATTATTCATTTGCTGATTTAATGATAACGTATGTAATAAATACGGAGTTAACCCAAAGCACGGAGCCTT
>CAUYQV010116795.1:0-27686 GCA_963574575.1 Galagoides demidoff
ACACATGTGCGCGCGCACACACACACACAGGACCAGCAAATCCGCATGTCCAGAAAAGGTCAGAGAAGACTTTGTTTTTATGTCAGGATGATGAATAAATGTCTTCTCCTGCATGGGCCAATTTTGCAAAGATTGGGAGAGAAGTCTGATTCTTCAAATGCCCAATTTTCACTAAGAGATCATGAGAAATATAAAGTAACAGGAATACATGCCCATTCAAAGGAACAAAACACATTCCTAGAAACAGTCTCTAAAGAAACTTAGTTATGGAGCATACTTACATAAAGACTATGAAATGCCTATCTTAAATTAGCTCAAAGAGCTAAAGAAAAACATGAATAATGAACTAAAAGAAATTAGGAGAATTATATATGAACAGAATGAGAACATTAATAAAGAGATATATTTTTTAAAAAGACCAAGACAAAATCATGGAGCTAAATGTTACAATAATGGAATTGAGAATTTCACCAGAGGGATTCAACAGTGGATTTTAACAGGCTAAAAAAGTAATCCTGAATTTGAAGACAAGTCATTGTAATTATTGAACCCGGGGAAAAATAAATAAAAATGAAGAAAAGTGAATAGAACCTACAGGATGTATGGAACATGGTCAAACAGATATATGCATTACAGGAGTCCCAGAAGGAGAAGGAGGGAGGAGAGCTTACTTGAAGAAATTATGACTGAAATTTTACAATATTTGAGGAAATAAATAGTTATGCAAATGTAAGAAGCTCTAATAAACTCCAAACAGGATAAATGCAGAAAGAATTTACCCACACTGAGGCACCTTATAATAAAACTGTCAAAGTCACAGACCAAGCAATTATTTTGAAAGCAACAAGAAAAGGTTAAGTTGTCATGTGCTCCCTAAATACATAACACTTTCTAAAGTTATCCACACATTGATCATGAGAAATTTGGCAAGCCAGAAAGCAGTGGGTGATATATTTTATGTGCAAAAACAAAACAAAACAACAAACAAAAGAAAAAACAAAAACATGCATACATGCATGGCACATACAAAAAAACTCCAAAAACATCAACCAAGATCTCAAATCTATATACAAACTTTACCCCTAGAAACCTGGAAACAACATCAAAAATCTAGCATAAAAATGAAAATAACAAAGATCAAAGAAGATATACACAAAATGGAGAACAGAAAAAAAAAAAAAGAAAAGAAAAAGAACAAATTGGATAACCAAAATGAAATGGAATAGAAAATTGCTAAAAACATACAACCTATAAAGACTGAGTCACAGAGATGTAGACAATCTGAAAAGATCTACTACTATCTAGGAGATTAAATTAGTAATCAGAGACCTCCCAGCAAAGAAAAGCCCAGGAACAGACAGCTTCTCTGGTGAACAGAATGGAAAGTCAATAAATAAACCTTGACATATATGACCAAATGCTTCTCTGTAAACATACCAGGACCATTCAATGAGGAAATGACAGTCTTTTCAACACATGGTACAGGGAAAATTGGATATTCATATGCAAAAGGATAAAGGTAGACAACTCAAAGTGGGTTAAATACTAAGAAGAGTGAAATTGCAAAACTCTTAGGAGAAAACATAAGGGAAAAGCTCCATAACATTAGATTTGGCAATGATCCCTTGGATATATCACAAAAAGCATAAGAACAACAAAAAGTAGATAAATTGGATGACTTCAAAATCAAAAACTTTTGTGTATCAAAGGATGCTGTCAACAGACTAAAAATGCAACCCATGGAATAGGACAGGGTATTTTCAAACCATGTATCGGGTAAGTGTTAATATACAAAACACATAAGGAATTTCTATGACTCAACAATTAAAAAAAAAGAAACTTGATTTTAAAAATGAGCATATGCTGGTTATGGTGGCCTGTAATGCATTTTGGAAGCCTGAGGTTGAAAGACTACTTGAGTCTAGGAGTTCAAGACCAGCATAGGCAAAATTAAAGACATCTTCTCTATAAATAAAAAAAAAAAAATGAAAGCCTGATATGGTGGCACATGCTTTCATTCCCAGTTACTTGAGAGGCTGAGGCAGGAAGATCACTTGAACCCAAAAGTTAGAGGCTACGGGAAACTATGCTAGGGCAACATACCTATCATTTTATCATTTTACACCCATTAGAATGGCCACTATGAAAAACAAAGCAAATAATAATAATAACATGTTTTGGTGAGAATGTAGAGAACTCGGTATCCATGTGCACCGCTGGTAAAGATATACAATAGTGCAGCCACAATGGAAAATATTATGTCAGTTCCTCAAAATGCTAAAAATAAAACTACTATAATTACTATATGATTTGTCAATTACAATTCTAGGCAGATAAACAAAAGACTTAAAAGCAGGGACTTAAGAGATATTGAAACACTTGTGTTCATAGCAGCATTATTCATGATAGCCAAAAGTAGAATCAATTTAAGAGCCATTGATGAATGAATAAACAAAATGTGGTGTATGCACACCCTGGAATATTATTCAGCCTTAAAGAGGAAGAATATTCTACCAACTGCTACAACATGAATGAAACATGAAAACATTATATAGCTGGGCATTGTAGTGGGCACCTATAGTCCCAGCTACTCAGGAGGCTGAAGCAAGAGGATCACGTGAGCCCAGGAGTTTGAGGTTTCTGAGAGCTATGATGCCATGGCACTCTACCCAGGGTAAAAAAGTGAGACTCTGTCTCAAACAAACAAACAAACAAAATTAAAAAATAAAACTAAAAGGGGCGGTGCCTGTGGTTCAAAGGAGTAGGGCACTGGCCCCATATACTGGAGGTGGTGGGTTCAAACATGGCCAAAAATTGCAAAAAAAAAAAATTAAAAAATAAAACTAAAAAAATGAAGACATTATATTAAGTAAAATAAGCCAGTCAGAAAAGGGAAAATAGTAAATGAGTCCACCTGTGTGAGGTACCTAAAGTAGTCCCATTAATAGAGTCGAATCATGGAATTTTGATTCTCAGTGAGTGGGTATATAAGAAAATGGAGAGTTATTGTTTGATAACTATAAAGCTTCAGTTTAGGACAACGAAGAAGTTCTGGAAATGGATGCTGGTAGTGGTGACACGATAATGTACTTAATCTCACTGACTAGTACACCTAAAATGGTTAAATAATACATTTTATGTAGTATATATTGTGCCACAATAGAGCAGTTATGTTTTTAAAAGAATCAGAAAAGTTTTCAGAAATAAACTTTTAAAAGAATCAGAATAAATTTCCTTCGACATGAGTCCTTGGCCCATCCAGTTAGTTCATCCAGACTTCCCGGTTTGGAGCCATGGATGACAAATCCGTTCATATTTCTGGTCCAAAGTACACAGCAGTGTCTGAGTATAAAACCACTTAAAAGAATGTGAGGACCAGTGATTGAGAAGTTGATATTCAAAAAATTCCACAGAAGCCAAAAAGGAAGCCAAGTATGGGAATTCCGTATGTGGAAATGTTAAAACTGATGAGAAAGATCCCCAGAGTGCTCCAGGAAAGTAGGAGGGAGAATAAGAACCCTGAATGTGGCCTGAGGCATGTGACCTTGAATCCACACAGCCAGTTGAGAGAGGAAACAGGCAGGTCTCAAGAGCAGAGTTGGAGCAGAGAGTGGGTTCCAGAAAAAGACATGATCAAAGCATTGAGATAGAAAACAGTTTTATTAAAATGCACAATAATAATAATGCCAGCATATAGCACTAAGAGCTTAGCATTCATGAGCATGAAGACCCATTATCCATAAACTGGATTGTGTTATTATTCCTTTTCCAGTGGTGCTACCATATGTCAGAGCAAGTATTTGAACCCCAAAACAACAGAGTTCATGTCCTCTACCACCTCCTTTGTACAGAGGAATTAGCTGAGTATAATACAAAATGTGGAGTCATTTGGATCACATTTTTGAAGGTTGACCTCCCCATTGTGGCATCAAGAGGGCATTGTGTAACCTTGGAGATTTTATCAAGCAAGGAATGGCAATGGAAAATTCTCTGAGAAGACAATTTGGCAATAGAAACATGAAATGAGTTGATAAGTGGCAGGACTGAAATTAGGTAGATTGGCTAGAGAACAGAGAGGAACAAGGGAAAACTAAAAATGAGGGGATGGGAGTGGAAGGTGTGGGTTTAAAAGCTTTGAGAAAGTTGAACGGATTGGAGTTAGCTACTGGTTAGCTAAAGGGGGCCAGGACTCTGGTAGAGCTTAGAGTGTACAATGACCTTGAGACCTGTGGAACTGTGGTGAGTCCAAAAATGCAATGATGTAAGGAGGGATAAGGAACAAGGGACTATTCTGAAGTTCTTAGAACTAATTGCCATAAAGCCCCAATCAAATCCCCTTTGGGATTTGATGAATACATTTTTAAGATGCATAATTAATCTGAAAGTATAACATGAATCCTAAATACTTAGAGATCTGTGCTACCATGGATACTAAGCTCTCTAATAGGGTAGAAGAACCTTTGTCAACTGAGTGATATTTTAGATGTTCAGCAATCACGGGACGTGCTCTGACCAATTGAGATCAGACTGAGTGCTAGGTTGTGTCTATCCTAAAAATTACTTCAAAGTCTTTTAGACATATCCCATTATGTCCTTTTACATGTCATACCAGTGTAAACTTGGACATAATTAAAAACAATAGACAAGAACCTTCCGATCATTTTTAGTATTTCTTTTATGTAGGGAATAATTGTTTGGGCAAAGTTGATTACATTTCAATATTCAGACAGGCTCCTTTTGTTATTACTTTGGACTCTTTATCTTCTTTTCAAATTACCTTGCCTATTTCAAAAGCTCAGTGCATTTCTCTTGTGCTTCTTTTTTTGGGCCTTTGTAGAAAGGCCAATGGTGTAAAGTTGAAGGATAGCCACTATCCAATTTAATATCAGAGAAATAGTCATTTTAAATTAATATGGCATTTTAGAGAAATAGTCCTTTTAAATTATTATGAAGTAGTGTGAGTGGGGAAAAAACACGAAAGTCAAAGTGACTTGATTTTCAAGACTGGTGCTGGCCCTTAGGATCTTTGAGACTTTGGAAATTGAATGAAATCATTACACCTCAGTTTCTTTGTCTGAAATATAGGATAATAATGATAGTGCTACCTTAGGATTATCATGAGGCTTGGTACACACACACAAATACACACATGTGAGCCTCGACACATAGTAAAAAAAAACAGAGCATATTTGTCAAAAAAGGTCTTTCAGTCTTGTCCTAAGAAAGGAATGTTTTTGAGGTTCATCTTCACATTAGATTGTGGAAATGATTGTGCCACTCTGTAAATGTACTAAAAACCATTGAATCATATACATTCAACAAGTGAATTTTGTGCTCTTTTAATTATATCTCAATAACACCATTTAAGGAAAAAGAGGGTGGCATTTGTATATACAGACATGAAAATTCCTACATAAAATAATTGGTGCCTATGGAAAATGAGAAATGTTATGTGAGTGTGGGATTGGGATGACTCTCCTGTATTTTTATATGTAAATATTTGTTTTTATATTCATATTTGTGCATTGGTCAGTTTTGTTGGTAATAATGAACTCCCCAAATCATGGTGTCTTATAATATTTTTTTCTTATTTATATTACATGCTGGGATCTAGTCAGGTTTGTTTGTCTGCTGGGAGCTCTACTCAGCTCTGCTTAGCTCCAATCCATGTCTTCCAGCAGCCACTATATGGGACATGCTGATTGTTGCGACCTCAGGAAACAGAAGTCTGAATCCACTTTGTAGCTCTTAAGGCTTTTGCACAGATGGAGAGCAGTCCATAGCTGTTTGCATATTGTTTGGCTAAAGCAACTCACATGGTCAAGGTAGTGTTGATGAGAGTAAATAGGCACTCCTTCCATGGCACAAGTGGGTTCTGAATATTTTTAAAAATAATAAAATCAGACAACCTACCCGTGCTGGAGGGAGATACATCTAACAGCCTGACTCAAGCTGAACTCTCCGTCAGGGCCTTGGATCCCTTCTTACTGTCTGACTATCCAAGTGTTTGTCTTCCCTTTTCCGTGTGATGTACGGCACCCCAAGGTCCCCTGGAATGAAAGACTCCAGGCTCCTCCAAGGAGCTTGCTGGACTCCTAGGTACCTCCCCATGCTTTCTACTTCTTTCATTATGAGACTTCACAGTTCTGACCACTTGGTGTCTCTACTGTTTTTCTATCCCATTTAATCGTTTGTTTCCATTATGACTTTAATCTTCTCAATCCATTGAAACAGCTCCTTGTAAATCCTCCAGTGGCCTTAATTACCAAATCCAATGACATTTTCTTCAGCCATTATTTATTTACATGGTGGCGGCATTGGTACTGTGAACTCCTAACACGCGAAATTTTTAATCCCTCTCCCTTACTCAGTTCCACATAATTCTCTCCTTGCATTTCTTTCTTGTGTGATCTTACATATAGTTCTGGGTCTTCAGTTTTCACTTCTGAGAGTGTGACTCAGAAAATAAAGGGTCAAACCGATTGCTGTATTTAATGAACCACATTCATTCTGCATATTAATGCCGCTGATTTATTCTTAAACAAATTGGAATAGAAAGCACTTTTCTAAGAAATTTTAAAAGTCACCTTAGATGTAATAATTCTACTCATAAATGTTACCCCAGTGTTAAAAGTACTTTGCATATTTTTTCAATTGCCATATAAAGTGCGAATAGGGTGGGAATGTAACATGTTTAGAAGTGCAGGTTAGCGCAATGCCTACACTAGTGGTTTCCTCTACATTTTAAAAGTCAAATACCTAAAAATAGAAAACCTTTAGAAATTGTATGCAGAGAATTAAAAGTGCTCTGTGGACAAAGAATCCACATGTAGAATCACATACCAAAATGTGGGCAACTATAGATGTATGGCATCTGAATTTATTAAATCACTATTTTTAGTTATCATTGTGGCTCTATGAGCATTAAGCATGCTTCGTAGCCACACTGCCCAGCCTCGCCATCCTGGGTCAAGTTTCTTCATCCTGAATACTCCGATACCAGGACTGATCCCATTTGTAGCTCTCAGTTTCCAGTGTACGTTTCATTTGACTTCTGGGTCTGGAAAGAAGGTTCTGGTCCCTTTGTCCCATCTATTATCATTTAGTTGAATCATGAGGACTTTGTGGTATGACAGGAACTGGGAGATTTGAATTTCTAATCCTGTCTCTGATCTTGGAGCTGAGGAACTTGGGAGAGATGAGGAAGCAAGGAAATGGGCTCCGTCAGTGCTACTCAAAATGTGGTCCCTGGATAATCCATGCCAAGGGCACCAAAGAGCTTGGTAGAAATGTGCATTCCTGGGCTCTGCCCAGACCTGCTGCATCAGAGTCTCAGGGGTGGCGAGCCAGCCATCTGTGTTTTATCCAGCTTTTTTAGTGACTGTGTTCTCACTAAAGTTTAAGAAGCATAGAGCCAGCCATTTCCCCTTGGCAATAAGCTTTTGTTAATCTTCCTAGAGGTACAGTCATGGGGGAGCAGTGGTGGGGAGTGGGAGACAGAAATTGAAAACGAGGCACCCACAGTACACAGTGTCACAGTGTAGCAATTAATGTGAGGGCGTTATAAATTTGGAGTCTAAGTGACCCAAGATGAGCTCAGGAGAAAGCAGATCTTACTGTGAACAAGTCTCAGGTTTGCAATCAGCATAGGTCCTAACAGCTTCAAGCGTGCAAGAATTTTCTTAAATAAATTAACAAGTAACTGCAGGTTAAACAATTGCAGAAATTCAAAACTTCCATGCTAGAAGAGAAGGGAAGTGCGGCCCAGAGATAAATAAGTTGATGTGGGGAGTTTCTAGGAATTTATGCACTCCCTACTTGGGCATGCTGAACCTTGTTCAGAGGCCAGCATGGCTTTAATTAGAGATCTAAACCTCAAAATTGAAAGAGGCTGACAGGAAGATGCTCTTCTTAGAAGACACACGTTCAGCGCCAGGTGCACAGCGCACAGCAGTGACGGGGTCTCCCAGATGGAGGGCAGCTCTTCTCTCTGCCCTGTTAAGAAGTCCAGCAACTTCTAACTCCAAGGTCTCAAAAGAGTTTACTGGTGGATCATCTCAAATTCCACGGACCTTTGTGAAAATGGGATAAATAATCTCTGCCCCTGAAACGAGAAAACTTGTAAGTATTCCTAAAGAAGATGGTGATGATGACGTGATTCTTCTTAAGAAGTAAAACAGGGAGCACTAGAAGTAGGTGATTTTCCTCTTTTTAATGTAGATGGCTTCCCAGGAAGTTAAAAATGAAAAATCAGACCCCATTTTCCTTTGTAGAAGTTTTCCTTCACTGTCACTAATGGTGATTTCCCAGAGGGACAGTGCTCACGCTACAGGTCAGCTCATAGCAAAGATTGTCTGGCTGCCCCAGCCCCTGAGCAGCCTGGGAGATGGGCTGGCTCTATACACTGTGCCTGATTCAACTGCTGGTGTTTGGACACAAACACTGTGTCAGGATTTAGAGACAGGAGCAAATCCTGCCTTTAACACCTATCTGCCCTTCTAAGAAAATTAAAGAAGATAACATATGCATTATATTGTAATTCATTTTTCATACACAGAGACCATCCGGAAACATAATTATAGTTTAAACATGTAATCTCTAGTGCCCATAAAAGTTTTGTTGTTTTTTATTAATTATACTTGAATCTTGAGCAGGTGTGCTAGTTTTTCTATAACGGCCTATGTGTTTTTCAATAAAACAATGTAATGATTTGAAACAGGGTCACATACAAGCCCTGGATTAGCGTTTAAGATCATGGATACTGGATGGACATAGTGAAGGGTCCATCTGCCTGTTTTTTCATCCTTACGTTTGGGAGAAAGCTGTGTACTACGGTTGGTTAGAAGGTGAGTTTCGGAATTAAGCTGAGATGGTTTTGAATCCAGGTATGAACACTTTTGGGCTTTGTGTCCCTTACAAAGTGATATAAACTCATTGAACCTCAGACTTACTATGTGTAAAATGTGGATTACAAAAGCTCTGTTTCCTGGCTTGGTTTGAAGATTAAATGAGATGATGGATGTAAAGAATTTAGGACAGTGTCTGCTACGAGTTAAGACTGAATAACTTTTAGCTTTTGTTGCCATTATTGTTAGTGTTTGAAAGTTGCAGTTATTGTTTATTGTTCTTACTACATTCTTGCCTGTTTGTCCCTTAAATAAGTCATCCTCGGTGGTACTTCCCTATGTCGATTCCCAGTTTTCCCTTGATCTGATGTACATTGCTTCCATCACAGAGGAGGGATGCCTTCAGCATCCAAGACCACACTTGCCCGTAGTTTTGTGATGAAACTCCCTGATACAGAGCCAGAGTTCCCTAGGAAGATCTTGTCATGATAGTTGCATTCCTAGTGGAATCGCAGTGTTGGCCCAGGATACAGCTAGATTAGAGGACTCTTCAGGTCCTTCCAGATCTGGGATTCGAAACTCTCAGACTCTGAAAGAAGAGTGACAATGTCTCTCCTGCCTCTGTATCCAGGTGTGATGTCTGTGACTCTGCCAGCTTTCCCCAGACTACTGTCTGTGAGTGACGTTAAACCCTTCCAGTGCTAATCATCCAAAACATTGAAAGTAACGTTAGTTTACATATTTTTAAATGAAAATCATATTGCGGCAAGGATGTGCTACAGTATAAACAAGATAGTGTTTACAGCACCTGTCACGATACGTCTACTCCCCACAGCATAGTTAGATTGTCTCTTGAATATGCCCGTGGTCCTTCCCCATTATGATCCCAGCGTAGGACCCAGAAAAACTTAACTACACAACTTTGTCCCCCTATAGCCCTACTCTATCCAAACAGTCTTATGAGCCTCTCGTACCCTAACTGAATTTAAAGATAGGCTAATCTTTAGATCAACTTGGAAAAGAACGTATCCTTAAGTGAATTGCCTGTTTATAATTTATAAAACACCCTTATACAAATTGATAATGATGTATGTTTGAATAATTCAAGAAACAGGATGTCAATAGCTGTTAGCATCAGGTGCCAAGAGAGATTCTGCTTTTGAATATTAATTTGACTAATTTTGGATATTAGGCCGTTTAGTATGGTAAACACATAGGCAGAATAGTAGGAGTTTTGAAGGGTAATGTAATCAGAAATGGGGAAATGTAGCATTTCTTTAAAATGTAACAATTATCCTAAGATCTCACAGGGAATAGTCTGTAATGGACAAAGGAAGATACTCGAAGTGAAATGTAAATGAGCATAAAACAGCGTCCTGGGGATACAAGAATGGGCTCTTGTTTGCTTTGTTCTGTACTGTGCTTTCATTCTCTTTATATAAACTTATACTATAGCACAGAAACTTAGAGTCTCAGTGCTTTAATTTATATTATACAGAGATTACAGGCTGCAATAGCAAATAGGCAAGTCAACATCAAACTAAAGAGATTCTTCATAGAAAAAAGAAGCAATTAACAGGTGACCTATGGAATGGCAGAAAATATTAGCAGCCTTATATCGGATAAAGGGCTGATATCTAAAACATATAAAGAATTCCACTCGGGAGGCTGAGGCCGAAGAATTACCTAAGCCCAGGAGTTGGAGGTTGCTGTGAGCTGTGACTCCACTGCACTCGACAGAGGGCAATAAAGTGAAACTCTGTCTCTACAAAAAAAAAAAAAAAAGAATTACTACAACTTTTTTTTTTTTTTTTTTTGTGACAGAGCCTCAAGCTGTCACCTTGGGTAGAGTGCTGTGACATCATAGCTCAGCAACCTCCATCTCCTGTGCTCAAGCAAGTCTCCTGCCTCAGCCTCCCAAGTAGCTGGGACCACAGGTGCCTGCCACAATGCCCAGCTATTTTTTGGTTGTAGTTGTCATTGTTGTTTGGCGGGCCTGGGCTGGATTCGAACCCGCCACCTTAGGTGTATGTGGCTGGCGCCTTAGCCACTTGAGCCACAGGCGCCTAGCCAAGAATTCCTACAACTTACAGGCAAAAAGTAAATAACCCAACTAAAAAAATGACAAAGGACTTGAAGAGACAGTTCTCCAGGGAAGGCTCACACATGGTCAAGTGGTGTAGGAAAAGATGCTCATCATCAGTGATCACCGGGGAAATGTGAGTCAACACCACCAGGAGATGTCACCTTCCACTGGTTGGAATGGCCATGTAGAACAAACCAGATCAGAAAACACCCAAGCTTGGAGAGCATGCAGGGAAATTGGGACTCCTGTGTGGTGTTGGTGAGAATGGTAAATGGTGCAGCTTCTATGAAAAAACAATACAAAGTTTCCTCAAAAACTAAAAATAATTGAAAACAGTTTGTTGAAGAGAAATGTGTATTCCAGTTCCCCTGGCAGTCTTATTGACAATAATGAAAAGGTAGAAACAACACAGATGTCTATTTGCCAATGCATAGATAAAGCCAATGTGGTACCTGCGTATGAATGTTATTCAGCCCCGGTAATGAGGGAGAGTCTGTCAAGTGCCGTAACAACTTTGAGGGCTTTATGCTACGTGAAATAAGGACAAAAGCAATATGTGTCCACTCACGTGAGGTCTCTAAGTAGCTAAACTCACAGAAGCAGAAAGCAGAAGGTGGTTACCAGGGCCTGAGGGAAGGAGGAATCAATATATAATTTCAGTCATGCAAGCTGAAAAAGTTCTAGAGATCTGCTGTACAATGTTGTGTTTCTAGTTAGCAACACTATACACCTGTACTTTACATGTAGAAGTTTTTGAAGGCACATCTCGTGTTCTGTGTTATTTACCCAAATCAAAAAGGAAATACTGTGTAGAACTACATGTCATTCTTCCGTTATTAACCTGCTAGAATGGGATACAGAGAATCAAAGTGTTCTTTATGCAGCTCTTGTAACATAAACCCATGTCTAAACAAACAAATAAAAAATGTAAGTCAGCATAAAAACCAGAGGTTTCACCATCCTGAAAATATAAATGCATTTAAGGTAAACACCTTAGGAAAAGTATTTGTGGTTCAGTTTTCAAGGATGAATTTATGTCTTTACTGGGTGGAGTATATAAATCTAATACATGCTTTCCAGCGTTTCTTTCATTTTAATCTTCAAAACACACTTGGGTGACACTGTTACTTCTTCCTTCTTGTGGATGAATAAAGGGAGAATCAGAGACATCCAGGAACTTCTCCAAAGTCACACAGCTCCTCATTATTGGAACCAGCTTGAAAGACAAGACTGGGATACCCCAGGCTCTTGTTCTGGGAACCACTAGATGGATCATTTGTATGACTCTGAACAGAGAGATTAAAATATGCTAAAAAATAATGGCAGAGTAACTACGTCCCAGAATCCAGGTTCAACATGAGACCATTTGACTGTTCATGCAAATCCCTTTTGAGACTTCATATCCAAGTTTGATTATTTGGAATTATTATCCGCTGTTTGTTACAAAAATAAAATACATTTGATTTTATCTTAGTGATTTATCTGCTGTGTTAGTTTTATAAAAAAAGATACACGTAAAGTATCGACCCGCAGCAATGCTATTTCCTGTCAGATTCCTCTGTGTGTCTCAAGAAAATCTTGCACACTGAATTTTAAAGTCCAGTGTGTGGAGCCCAGAATGCCATTTCAGGACGTTGTGAGTTGTGGTCAATATATTGATTGCAGCCTTGTTAGGTTCACAATAATTAAAGACCGTCACACGGGTACAGCATTTGTTTAGAAGATAATTCTCAAGATTTTCGCATGTGATACCAAAGCCTTAGCAATTGTATTGTATGTGTACCAAATCTATTTCAATTCTATTGAGAACAAGAAAATGTAATTAAAACGGTGTGAATTCATTTAAATTTGTTTGGGGGGGGGAATGGGACATGTAATTATGAGTCTATTTTTAGTTGTTTATTGCAGAAAGCCAGTCACTTGATAATTTCAAGCCTATGGTAAATGAGGGTTATTTAGAAGTCATCGGTGTGTGATGAGGCATACGTCATACTGGGGACAGAGAACTTCTACTCTTGAGCCTAATGTATGATGCATACACTGGTGTTTACTCTTCCCAGCCATCTTCAGCAGAAATGCTATTATTTCTATGGCTGTGTATGGAGACCTTGAGAGGAGACTTGCTTAAGGCCAGACGGGTAATAGTTGGGCTGGGTTTAGAATAAGGCCTCCCAAACTGCAAATACTTTCATTGTTAAAATAACTTCCTCGCCTTTGACTTTCATCTGTATCCCTCACGCAGAAGTCACCCTGATCCCAAACTGCTCAATCCGTGGTGAATTCCCAGTCGGGGATGGTCTATCGGGGAGGCCATCCTCGCCTCCTGTCGAGCATCTTTCCTCACTGGGCTCAGTGCCGTACACAAGCTTTTGATTTTTCTCCTTCCTCACCAGTCACTCATTCTCCCTTCTCCTCACACAGAAACGTCTCAGTCCTTGATGCTGTTTCCTCTTCCTCTCTCCTCATAACTTTGGTGAATCTATTCCAAGTTCATGGCTCTAAAAGAACACCTACATTTGAATAGCTCCCGACGGAGAGACTTCCGTTCCAAACTCAAGATTTGTAGTTGCAAAAGCCCACATTCCGTCTCTGCTTGGGTGTCTAATAAATACTTACCATTTCTAGTACACAGTTCCTACTCTCCCTCCTATAAAACCTGCTTCAGCAGCTGCCTTGATCAAGAGCCTGCCCATTGCTCATAGTTGCTAGAGCTGATCCAAACCACTGGCATCTCTTATCTGGATTATTTAAAATAAATAATAAAATATTATGTATGTAACTGGTTGTCTTTCTTTGAACTTTGCTCATCTACAGTCTGTTGTCAGTATGGCAGGCAGAGTAACCAGAACACGAGTCGGATTATGTTTATAGTTGTCTATCTCTGAACCTCTGATCCCCCCACCTTTCCTGGCCCTTGCCTGCTCTGCTCCCATTATTCTAACACACAGTATTTGCTTCAAATATTCTGTGTGTTAGAATATTGGATGTAGGCTCTGGAACAGTGATTTTCAACTGGGGTGCCCTGAGAGGGTCGTTGGTATAGTGCAAAAAATGTTTAAAGACCATTAATTAAATTATTTTTGAAAGAGGAAATAAGTTGAAAGCACAGCAAATATATTCTTTTTTATACTCTTTTTATGATCATCATACTTTAAGTGTGCCACAGAAGTTTAACTATAGGTTTAAGAAGACCGTGAGATAAAAAGGATGAAAAGTGCTGTTCTAGAAGTTTCCTCTGGTTGAGTTGCTCTTCCCCCAGATACCACCTTTATTAACTACCTCATTTATTTATTTATTTTTATTTTTTAATTTTTTTGCAGTTTTTGGCCAGGGCTGGGTTTGAACTTACCACCTCCAGTATATGGGGCTGGCACCCTACTCCTTTGAGCCACAGGCATCATGCTAACTACCTCATTTATTTCAATCCTTTTCTCAAAATTCACACTCTCAGTGATCCCTACCCCAGTCTGATTAACACTGTGAACTATCTGCCACCACCCTCAATGCTCCCGGCCTTGCTTGTCCTATTCTCATATTAAAAAAAAAAAAAAATGTAGGATGCATTACTTTTTAATACACCGAGTTTTGTATTTATTTAATATGATTATTGTTTAATTGTTTCACTTTCTCCACTAGATATACAAACACCACACAAGGGCAGAGATTTGATTCTTTCCCTACTTGTGTGTTCCAAGCACCTAGATCAATGCCTGAGACACAATATGTTTTCAGAAAATACTTGCTGAGGCTCGGCGCCTCTGGCTCAAGTGGCTAAGGTGCCAGCCACATACACCTGAGCTGGTGGGTTCGAATCCAGCCTGGGCCCGCTAAACAACAATGACGCCTGCCACCAAAAAAATAGCTGGGCGTTGTGATGGGTGCCTGTAGTCCCAGCTACTTGGGAGGCAGAGGCAGGAGAATCTTTTGAGCCCAGGAGATGGAGGTTGCTGTGAGCTCTGATGCCATGGCACTCTACCCAGGGGGACAGCTTGAGGCTCTGTCTCAAAAAAAAAAAAAAAAAAAGAAAGAAAAAGAAAGAAAGAAAGAAAGAAAAAATACTTGTTGAATAAGAGCTGGAATGTAAATATGAAGTATATAGCAAATCTCTCTCTCTTTTTTTTTTAAGCTGTCTTTTTTTTTTTTTTTAGCAGTTTTTGACCGGGGCCAAGCCTGAACCCACCACCCCTGGTAGATGGGGCTGGCACCCTACTCCTTGAACCACAGGCACCACACTAGCTATCTTTAACTTTGTATAAACCTGAGGTTGTTCTCTGTGCTCTCTCTAGACAGAATCCTTTTTTTCCTCATGATTTCAATCCTCAAACTATTTTAACTAGAGTCTCATTTCATACCTGTTAGTAATAGGTTTACGCAGGTAAACCACCATGGTATTGATCTGTGCTGCCATTTAATGGTTCCCATCGTTCAGTGATCACCCCAGGCAAGCCCCTGAATCAGCTTTTACTTATGTGTCCTCTGGCATGTAAATAAGTGGGAAAATGTCCTTTGGCTTTGCTTCTGCAAACTCCTGGGCCCCATCTCTCACCCTTAAATGACATCAGGTGCCTATTTATGCTTTTTTTTGCTTGTTTTAAGAAAGTAAAGGGCATTAAAAATTTTTGTGATATCAGGAAGAATCAGAATCATTTGTAAATATTTACTTCAACTTTACTCCAGTTGCCCTGAGATTAATGTCTCGTTGCAACAGCAAAGTCTGGCCCTTCTAGGATTCCCTGAACACTGTATTTTTATAATTTGATCTTCATGGACGGTGAATCTATCTGTCACAGTTCCTTGTCCTTTCGCTCTTTGAATCAGCTGGCACTTACCCATACCAAGCTCCATCTACCCATCACCTCTAAAACTCCTGATAATTTTCAGTTGCTCATGGAGCTGAGTTTGAAGGTTGACATGGATCATCCATTCTTTCCAGAATGACAAATAGCTTTACATGGTGATCCTCACACTTTATCTTAATTTCTTGGCAAATGTTAATTTAATTTTCTGCTAAATGCTTTCAATCTCATGCAGAACCAAAGCGAACCAAGTAACTATCTCAGAAATATTCCCTGTCTTGTCAGGGTAATTTTTTTTCTTCCATTTAAATGAAAATTAAGTAACACTCAGTGGTGATTTTTTTTTAAATCATAAACATAATTTCTGCTGTCATTGTGAAACTCTGAGAAATATTAAGGTTGAATTTCCCGCTAGGATCAGAGAGGTTCTATAAATTTCTTTCTACAGGAGAGATTGGATAAGACAGACTGAAAGCACATCTCAGTGCTAATGGTCATCTTAGATATCATCAAGCTTAATATTGACAGGGTTTGCAAACAGAGAGAGGGAGACTCAGAGAAGAAGAATGTAGAAATTCACATTGCATGGAATTGTGCAGTGATCATCCATCTCCCTGAGTCTGTTGACTTAGTCCAGTCCAGCTCTGAAATTATATGTGGACGTTGGGGAGTATTTGTAGATGGGTATCTCTGTGAAGAAGGTGTCCTTAGCAATCCATCGGAAAGGTCAGCGATCTCTCCAAAGTTAGGCACCCGTGTTCACCTTGCTAGTTCACAGGCACAGGTGTACCCTTTATAAAGTTAATCCCAGGATCCATGTAAAACCAAATTGAGTTTTGTACTCAGTTTTAGTCTGTAGTGACTTTTTCCACACTGGGCATTGATGGATTCGTTGGGTGTCTCTGCCAGAACGTTGGATTGCTGTGACTTCAGCATTCTCTGGCACAAGGGCACTCCCGGTGCAGAGGTCAGGACACGATCATACACCTGCAGGTTGGCACTGCATTTCCAATTAAAGAAGTGAGTTCATTTTTTACTTTCTGTGGCTTCTACCTCTCTTCTGCACATTTTGCCACTAATAAAAATAAGACTGAAGGCAGACATAATACAAGGCCTACTCTTCTTCCAAAAGTTTTTATTATAATAATTTGAGATAATAGGGCGTGTGATAAAATATTCATATAATTTTCTTCCACTATCAGTTGTGGGTATGAATATGTGTGTGCACTTGTGTGAGAATCAGACAATACATTAAATGACTTTTATTTTTTTCTTTATCATACCAGAAAACTGATTCAAAAAAAGGATTATCTAATAGGGAAAGATGTTTTGTATGAAAAAAACGCATTGCTATTCCTCCTTCTCACTGAATTATCCCCCAAGGCATGCCAGCTCTCCTCTCTAAATCCCATTTTCCATCTGTAAACGACAGAATTGAACTATCTTGCTAAGGTCCCTTGTTAATCATCAGCGTCTATGTGGTGGTTTGCTACTAAACTCAAACTGCATGTCCCCTCCACCATTATTTGAGACAGAAACTGTATGAATAGTTTTTATGTGATCCATAATAACATACTGGTTCATCCGAGACCTTGGCAACTGGGAATGTGGATATTATACAAATATCAGACACAGAGATGGACTCATCCCGGCTCTTCCTTAATCAGACCTTTAAACAATTGTAGCCCCAAGGCCATTCTTGTACAGATGACTCTCTTGGGTTATAGCAAATCATAGCTCTAAGATTTTCTGGTTAGGAAAAGACTATGACTTGATTTTAATCTTAGATCTGAAGGTTCAGCAAAGAGAACTTGGTCCTAATTGCTCCCTCCTTTAGTCCCCACATCCCATTCTGTGCTTCTGCCCTGGGTCTTTTTTGTTTGTTTGTTTTGATTTGTTTTTTGTCTATGCATTTGTCCCACTTTCTAACTTTTTAGAAGTTGGCATCAGAAGAAAAAGAGATCTGAATTCCCCTTCCAGGGTGTTTCCCAGAGCAATCTGGAAAAATTAACCATGTCCAACAGTCAATGTAAACTACTGGAACATCCTTCTCATACAACTTAAAAGGTCTTCTGAATAAAATTACACATCTGAACTGTGAAATTGTCTTGGAAGAAGCCCCAAGCAAGTGGGGGCCCAGCAGTTAAACTTCATCAAAATTCCAGGAAATCCACCCTTGTCTACCTCAGTCTGAATGTGTCCACACCCCCCTCCTCCCCAAAAAAGGAAGAAGATGCCATGTGCTGGAGTCTTGCCACATTCTCCTTGGATAAATAGGAGAAGGAAAAGTTCTCTGTGATTTTTTTTTTTTTTTTTTGGCCTAGAAAATGCAGGACTATTTTCAAGGCTCCAGAGGACACGCCATAAGATTTATTTTCCTTTCTCATTAGAATTTACATTTATTGTAGTTTATGAAGTTGAGAGCTGATTAAAGTAGGAAGGCAGATATGGTCTCTCTGACAAGACACTCTCCTGCACACAATGGTGACATTAGTATTATGCACACAATTTATGTAATATATTCAGAATTATTCTGAGGGAAAAGAAGAAAATGTTACTTTGAGGACACTGATACATTCAAACAATTTTAGTTTTGTAGCATGCTTGTTAGCAATAAAACTTGGAGAAGTATTAAGGGTGAGAGAGGAAGTAATTGGTCTCCAGTAAACACCACTCATTTGTCAGGATGAGGCAAGAAGACAAGGTCAGCATTCATATTTCATAAGCCTGGTCATAACACCACGGTAACCTGCACAGCGACTCTGGACGTGAGATGATCTGCTATTTCTGGGGAAGTCAGCTTTTCTTTATGTGAGGTATCCCTCTTTCCAATTAAAAATTATTTTCATTCATTTAAAAAAATAAAGAATTACAAAACCATTGCCCACATTCCTAATACTCTGTATAGACAATTTGTGTATTTTCCTGTAGTCTTTACTATCTATATAAGTCTTGACTTAACACATTTGAGAACATTTTGTGTATACATTTTATCCTCTTTGCCTACTTTCATGCTACCTTTTTATTGTAAACAGCCCTTTGGCAGATGTTTACCTTAATCATAGTAAAAATACTAATGTTTATTTAACCTTTACTCCTACTGTTTAATATTTAGGTTACTTCCAACTTTTCTCCATTAAACATACACTACAATGACTATTTTGTGCCTAAGCTGTTTCTCCATTTCAGGTTACACTTTTAGAGTAATTCTCAGAAGCGGAACGAGAGTTCAAAGATTTTAATCTTTTTTAAAGATTTTTTTATTATGTGATTTCAAATTTCATACCAAATGAGATGCACCAATTTTCCCATTTAAAATTTAAATTTGTGACTTGGCGCCTGTAGCTGAGCGCCTAGGGTGCCAGCCACATACACTGGACCTGACGGGTTCGAATCCAGCCCGGGCCTGTCAAAGAACAATGACAACTACAACCAAAAAATAGTCAGGCATTGCAGGCATTGCGGTGGGTGCCTTTAGTCCCAGCTACTTGGGAGGCTGAGGCAAGAGAATTGCTTACTGAGCCCAAGAGTTTGAGGTTGCTGTGAGTGGTGACAACAGAGCACTCTATTGAGGGCAAAATAGTGAGACTCTGTCTCAAAAAATAAAATAAAATTTCAATTTGTGAAATAGTTTGCTAAATTAACTTTGCCCCCCACCCCCAACCTTTTTCTTGTTAATGGTGGCTGTCTCTCTGTGTTAAAGGACTAGCTGCCAAACTTGGACTGACTATTAGTCACTCTGGGCAAAATTATAAGGACTTCCTTAATTCTGTCTTGTGAATATCGCATGTAAAATATTGACCGTTGTATGGGGCCACAAATAGAGGTTACATTCATCCTGGCTGTCTCCACATTCCCATCAAACTTTCACATCATTTTAAGGTGATGCCATGTATCTTTCTAGTCCTTAACAGGCAACGTGAATACAACATAAGCAAACAAAAACCAAATAACAGCCTTCACAAGAGCACGGTGTTTCACTATGATTAACGTTTCATGTGGTGCACACTTGAACTGAATGAGTTTAAAAATTTTCATTATCCTCCTCCCTCTTCAGCCCAGGGAAATCACCATTCTCTCTGCTTCTCTTCAACTTTTTTAGTTTCTATATGTGCGTAAGATCATGCAATATTTGTCTTTCCGTGTCTGGCTTATTTACTTATCATGAAGTCTTCTAGGATCATCCATGTTGTCACCCATGACAGGATTTCCTTCTTTAATAAGGCTGAATGGTATCTCGTTGTATAGGCTACCACAAGGTCTTTCTCCATTCATCCACTGATTGACACTGAGGGTGTTTCCTTACCTTGGTTTTTGTGAATAATGGGAACACATGGGTGCAGCAGTCTCTTCCAGACATTGATTTCATTTCCTTTGGAGACGTACCCAGAAGTAGGATTGCTACATCATATGGTATAGTCCTATTTTTATTTTTTTTTGTGCAGCATCCGTAATGACTGTACCCATTCACATTTCCAGTAAGAATGTACAAGGGTTCTCTTTTCTCCACATCCTCACTCACACCAGTTACCCATTGTTGTTCCATAGTAGTCACCCTAACAGTTTTGAGGTGATCTCTTACTGTGCTTTTGGAGTACCTTGTCATGTATCTCTTAGACATTTCTATTTTTTTCTGGAGAAATACATATTCAGGTCATTTTCTATTTTTAACTGGGTTATTTTTTCTTTGCTATTGAATCGTAGGAGGTATTTTTAATATATTGGAGATATCAGCCCTTCCTTTATCAGATATATGGTTTGCATGTATTTTCTTCAATTTTATAGATAGTCCTTTTATTTTGTGATTGTTTCCTTTTTTTCTGGGATAAAAATGTCACAATCAAGGTGAAATACTTTTTTCTAATTTGGTATGTATTTTTCTTTTCTTGGTGATATAATTCTGGTTGTGCTCCACTAATGAGAGTTGGGGGAGGGGAGACAGAAAAATATCTTCCACCACTTTAACCTTGGTATGAACTTGTGGGCAGGAGCAGGTTTCAGAAGTAAAAGGAGGTATGTTTTGCTCAAAAAAAAAATGCTCTTATTACTGTCACGGAGTATCTTCATCAGAAAACCAATAACCACTGGGTAGGGACGTTGTAAAGTGTGTTTACCATAGGTGTGTGTGGATTAAAAGTTCCGTGCCTTTCAAGTCACCCTTCTTCTTTAGAATCCTGGGAGTCTATCATAGCTGGGAAGCAGACTTATCTGGATAGATAAATGGCTAATACAAAAAGCGTGCAGGAATTCCTAGGAAAGAATATATCCAAATCAAACAGAAAGTCACTTTCGTTTGGCATAGGATCAAACTTTCATCCTCCATGAAGAGTTTATTTTTATTTTTTTAAATTTATTTATTTTTGAGACAGAGTCTCATTTTGTCACCCTTGGTAGAGTGGAGTGGTGTCATAGCTCCCAGCAACCTCAAATCCTTGGGCTCAAGCGATTCTCTTGCCTCAGCCTTCTGAGTAGCTGGGATTCCAGGTACCTGCCACAAGGCCCGGTTATTTTTTTTTTTTTAAAGTTGGAGTCTGCCTCTGGCTGAGGCTGGTCTCCAACTCCTGAGCTAGGGCAATCCACCTGCCTCGGCCTCGCAGAGTGCTAGGAAGTGGTTTAGAGAATTGCTTGTTACTTCTCACTCAATGTTGGCTCAGCCATGTATACAGCAAGGCACTGTGTGGGTTCTTGAGAAGGTGTAAGTGTGAAGAAAAACTTGAACAGTTCTTGGTAAAATCCTCTAAGACGTTAAAGTGCAGGAGGTGTACAATGTATTATGCTGTAGGATGTAGGTTGCCTGTTTCAGAGACCACAGTCAGTTTGGGCACCTGGAAGACACCTAAAGAGATTCTAGGGCATTGACAAGAGTGCGTGATGGAAGCAGCCTGTTGCCCTGCAGAGGTGGAAACATGGTGAGTGACAGAAGGAAAGCCCATGTGCAAAGGAAAGGGCAGCAGAACCCGGTGGGTTGCAGGGGAAGGGCAAGATGGCATGAGAAGGAGTCTAGCCTAGTGATGATTAAATGTGACTGTATCTCTTGTACTGTGGTTATACAGCAGGGGTAATGAATTCATTTGGAAAAATAACTCTCTTCTTAGGAAAACACCATGCCACTTGAGGCAAAGAGCCCCTGCAAGGCTCCCTAGGAGGCTGAGCAGTAACTCAGTTTGACTTTGTTGTTTCAAACAGCTAAAAAGAAGCTTAGCTGATACTTTCAAAGGGGAAATTGAGACAATGAAGGATTCTGGAGAAGGAATGTTGCATTTTTCAGGTTCATTTACTGACTGCCTACCAAAGCAATTACAGACAAACCTTCCTTTCTTTCCTAGAAGATAATAAAAATGATAATTAGCAATCTGCTCCTTCATTTCTTCACATCTTCTTGACCTTGCCTTGCTAGTTGGGGCTTGTCATTTTACAGATGATTTTTTTTGGAAGAATATGATTTGATTTCTTTGTAGAAACATAATTTTCTTCAATGGAAGTGTGTTTTCCAGTGGTCTCTCAGCAAGGAATAGAATAATGGAAAAGACCCCAATTACTACTGTTTCCTCATATTCCAGGAAATTATGTATGTGAATTGAATCACGTAGCGTCAACATATTTATTGGATATATGTAAATTATAAATCATCCATAATAGTTTAATTGAATTTATTCTACTTTTAAGACTATATACAGGGCAAAAACACTGGTTTTCGATGTCAGATGAACCTGTGGGTCTGTTCTCATTCTGTAATGTAGAAGCTCAGCGTCAGCGTTCCCAGCTGGGAAGTTGCGATAGTCTAACAAAGGGTTCTTCTGAAGGCTGAATCAAAGGAAGGATTTAAAAAAAAACATGGCACAGAACTCTCTGATCTCGAGGATCCTGCCATGTGAGTATAAAGCTGGGACAAATGACCTTGAACACGGTATAGGAGTAGGTGCTCCAGTGTCAGTCCGAGCTGCAGGCGCTGGAGAAAGACAAGAGAAAGGGACAGCCATCTGAGCAGTGAGGTTGTTTTGGAGAAGGAGGGACATGAACTGGAACTTGGAGGAGGACAGAACGTGGTAGGTCCTCTCCAGGCGCCCTATCTCAAGGCCTGAAGTCTCTGCCTAACACTTGGAGTGACCAGTACATACCCTGAAGTCTCACAATTACCCTCTGGCTTCTCTGTGCACATCGCAGCATGGTCACTGGCTCAAGGAAGGTTTGCAGTAGGGCCAGGAATTCAGCCAAGCGATCCTAAGGTGTATCAGCCTAAACACGACAATTAGCCTTTAAGCTTCTTTCTTCCACTCATCCGCATTGCATATGCTTTGCACACCCCTGAATCTATCTCGTTAATACTCATGGAATCCATCCATTTCTCTCCATGTTAACTTCCCACGACTGTGCTTAACTATGCTTAATGCTAGCTTTTCTTAGGTTGAATTATTTCTGCAGATTCAATTGCGCTCACTCCACTATAGTGCATTGTACATACAAATAGCAGCTAGAGCTTTCTAATTTGTATCCAATCTGCTAAAATCTCTTCAATAGAACAAACGTGTCTGATCTAAACGATGACTACATTACTTTGCATAGGAATAGCTAGATTTTTAGTGGGCTTAGGACAAACGTTTGGAATGTGTGTCTAAGGCCCCTCCTACCTATAAACAGTTGTTAGTGATGTTATGTATGTACTGCTAGAAAAAAATCTGAGTGTTTCGAACTTGAGTAACTACAATTGGGTATAGTTAAGATGGTAACAAGTTTAAAGGTATAGAAATGTCGGGTGGTTATTGGAGGAGAGGTAAGATTAGGTGTGACTTAAATTTGTCGATAGATAATTAGGTGCATAAGGCCATTAGCTGAGATAGGTGAAATAGCATTCTGGACTTGTTAAAATGTGAAGTTAATGAGACAAATTTGAACATACTGTATTTGGGGTATCATTTCCCCTTGGTTGTAGGCCGTTGTTGCAAAATGCATGGAGCTATAATGACAGGGATCCGAGTTGGAGGCAGACTGGGAAGTGATCAGGAGGACATTGGTGACGTGTGAGGAGACTGTTGAAACATGTGGGATTATCCAAGCACAGACTACAGGTATAAAAACCGGACTGGAGGTAGAACTGCCATCTCTTGTCTGGACTGTGCGTCATTCAGCTCTTCTTATGGCCCAGCTGCTTCTTCTGTTGTGCTCCTTTAGGGCATTTTCTGCAATGCAACAAGAGCAAACCTTTTGAAGTGTAAGTTAGATCACCTCACTCCCCTATTCGAAACTTGCCAAGGGATCCCTGTCATACTCAGATTAAAAGGCAATGTACTATCAAGGTGTCACAAGCCCATAGTGACCAGCCAGCCTTTCCCCCTTATGTTTTCTGGTCTCTTCTTTTGCAATCGTCTGTTCCTCCCAAACCAAAATGTTAGTCTGCCTGACTCTTCAACATGCTGGGGATGCTCTTGCCCTGGAGTCTTTGCAGTGTCTGTTCCCTCTGCTTAGAGCATATCTCGCTCTATTTCCTCAGACCTGTGCTTAAAAGCTGACCATTCATCAGATGTCTGTTGATCACATTTAATAACTATATACACTTCCTTGTTTATTACAACATAATTCACAACAGCAAAGATGTGAAATCAACCTAAATGTATATAAATGGATGAATAGATAAAGAAAACGTAATATATAAATGGTATATATATGTATATATGTACAAACACATATATATACACACAGTAGAATATTATTCAGCCATAAAAAAGAAAGAACTTCCAGTAACATGGATGGAACTAGAGGTCATCATGTTAAGAGAAATAAACCAAGCAGAGAAATAAAAACTTTAAAAAAAATACCAATTCCTCAACCACCAAAATGGGACTCCTTAGTCCTGCTTCCTGCTCTAATTTACTCCATGGCTGATATATTATTTTTATTCTTCATATTAAATGATTGGTTTAGGGGTTGACTGTCTTTCCCCATCACGTGTCAGCTCAAGGAAGGCAAGGATTATGTTTCTTTTGTTCATTGCTATAATTGTGATACTCCAAACCGTGCCTGGTACATAGGAACCTCACAATGAATGACCGATGAAGAGCTGAGTGAAGAGGAAATGAATGAATGATATGTGAAGAGATGCAATGTCTTACATGATGGGCAGAAGAGAGAGAATCCATTCGAATACTATGAGGGGGAGAATAAGAATATGGCAAAAGGTATCTTGACAGAAGTTGACATAGCTTTGATTGCTTCCCTCAATTTTATTTTTCAGTTTTATCTACAATCTAAAAGTGTCCTTCGTGAGCTTTCCAAATTCTGGAAACCTGTTCCTCACATACTAATGCATGCTAGTTGGTGGCTGACAGACTTGTGTGCACCTGTTTGGGTCAGCAGTATCCTCCATTTGTTCTGGTAATTTCGGATTCATGAAAGCAATCAATTTAGCAGCACAACTTGCAAGCTCTCTTTGTGTTTGTGTGTTCCTCAGCGAAATTGTGAGAGGCTTTATTGCAGGGGGCAATCATTCTTCTCATTATACCCTCCAGCACTAAGCACCTAAATAAAAGGCCAATTCACTTAAAATTTATTGATTGCATAATAAAGGCTTACTTAGTTTCATATTTCAATGAAAACTTTATGTAAGGACACTAGAATGGAAGTCAGAGAACCTGAACTTGGATCCATAGTCAGCTACATTTTAAATGTGTAACTTTGGGAGAGCCACAAAGCTCTTTGTACTGCAGTTTCCTCATTTTATTTATTTATTTAGTCGTCCTTGATAGAGTGCTCTGGTGTTACAGCTCACAGCAACTCAAATTCTTGGGCTCAAGTGATACTCTTGTCTCAGCCTCCTGAGTTGCTGGGACTACAGGTGCCTGTCACCATATCTGGCTATTTTTAGAGACATCATTTCCCTCTTGCTCAGGCTGGTCTGGAACCTGTGAGCTTAGTAATCCACCAGCCTTGTCCTCCCAGAGTGCTAGGATTATAGGTGTGAGCCACCATATCTGGCCCTGTTTCCTCATTTGTTAAATGAACTGTTAATACTTGTCCTGCCTTACTTTGTACAACTCATTTGGGACTTCATGAGGTAATTTTGAAATTATTTTGGAAAATGTAAAACATTATGAATTTTATTTATCATATAACTGGATGTAAAGACATTTGCTTTCCTCTGACATTTCTTTGTAGAGCCCTTTTGACACAGATACTTCCAGATACTAGTCTGTGAAATATGCATATTTTCAATGTGCAACTTACTGAACATGAAACTGTGTTTTATAATTTGCATCCTTTTGTCTTCTACTTTGACTCCTCTGATATGTTGTGAGGAGTATGTGACTAAATTATAAGATATGTCTGGAATTGTTCAAAGATGCTTCTTGTCTTGATGGAGATAACAGTTTCGTTTTATAACTTATCCCTTTCTATTAGAAGAGAGCTTGGAAATGAATGCCTATATTCTGCACCCTCTGATTTGTTTTGAAAATGACATTCTCAGTGATAGTGAAACAGAAGAGAAGGGAAGATTGAAATCTGTAAACTGTGTAAATATTTTCTCATAGACAGAAGCAGGCTTGTGAACTTCAGCAGAGGATAAAGGAGAGATGCATTTCAGAGGCATGACCATAGGAATCATGAAGGAGCAAAGCCCACAGACCCACAGGGGCTCAATCATCAGCTTAGGAAAGTCTTGTCAGTAGAATCTTCTGCAAGAAGGAACTTTGGTAGAGTGAGGAAGGTTGTACATTTATTTGCTCTCAAGAAGAACTACCTGTTTTTATTATAACAATGAGTTCTACAGTTGAGATCTAGCAGTCCAGCCCTTATTTTTGTCGTCTTCTTCTTTTTTTTTTTTTTTTTTTACAAAACCATTATTCTTTAGAATGAACCAAATTCTGCTCTGTGGGATATATTTAGAAAGATGGAAGCAGAACACCTCTCAGAGATTTAGCAGTACTTTCAGGGCAAAAAGAGGTTGTTTATGGCTTAGTGAGAAAATATGGATAAACATGATTGGGGATCTGGGTCCCATCTGGAGGCTTCCTGAAGGAGCACTCCAACCTCACATGGTATAATAGGTTATAGCAGGTCACCACATTTCTGGGTATAGATTTTTGCCTAACAGGCTTCATGATATTATTTTAAAGCACCCAAATTCCAGGGATTCACATCACTCTCTCCAGACACACACAGGTCAAGTAAATGATTAAGATGGTAATGTGACCTTTGGATGAGGAGAGAATGCTGTTCACACCAACTGGTCTACATGTTCTGCTTCTGCAGAAAATCTAGCTGGGACACCAAAAGCCAGTCAGGCAGCTTCTTAGGGAGCCTGGATTCAGAGCCAGTAGAATAAGGAAAACTGGATTCAGAGTGAAGACAAGCCAGTTGTATGAAGCCATGACATCTGATGCACTTGCATTTGGTTAAGGTTTCCCCCTGCTATGGGCTGAATCTGGCATTGACTTCTCACTCTACATACACGTATTTATTAAATGTTATGCACTAGGTGAAAGGTGAACAGTTCGGTGAACAAAAACTTATGACAATAAATATCATGGGGCCCTCAATCCATGGAGAAAGGTGGTTTTCAGGGAAAACATTAGTGTTGACTGTAAGGCAGGACACATTTGCCGGTCAGGGTACCTAACCTGATTTGGGGGCTCGGGAAAGAGCAGCTTCATCCAAGTAGTCTTTCATCAAGAGAGCAAGGCTGCTGGTGAGACCAATGCTGTCATAATGCGTGTGGTCAAGCTATGGTATGGTGTGTGGACACTGTGCTTCTTGCCTTTGAACTAATTTAGTGGGACATTCTTTTTTTTTTTTTTTTTTTTGAGATGGAGCCTCAAGCTGTCCCCCTGGGTAGAGTGCCATGGCATCATAGCTCATAGCAACCTCCAACTCCTGGGCTCAAGCGAGTCTCCTGCCTCCGCCTCCCAAGTAGCTGGGACCACAGGCGCCCACCACAACGCCCGGCCATTTTTTGGTTGCAGCCAT
>CAUYQV010116812.1:0-53826 GCA_963574575.1 Galagoides demidoff
GAAATACTTCCATCAAACTGATCAACACAGCCTTCATGTCATTTTCTTAGTTATAGTTTTAAAACGTTCTGATTCTACTCTTAGAGAGTTTCACTTGTACCCCTGTAAGATAGACCTCAAAAATGGTCCCTCCAATCCCCCTCCCTCCACCCATTCCCCCCTCAGAATACTGAATCCTTGATTAATGCTGTCAATCAAGTAGGCTATAAGCATGAAACTCTTTTCTAGCTCTTAGCAGTAGTCTGTCAATGGGATGTTTATTGTAGGGAACAGGATATAAGATCTGCCCTTTTTTTTTTTGTTTTATAATTTTTAATTATACAGTATGATCATGTGTAACTTTAGAAAATACTTTTATCACTTAAGTGAATCATTAAAAAGCAACGCTAAACTTTAATTTTAACTGGAATTTGACTTTTTGCTTCTGTTTTTAATAGTCTTTAATGCAGTGTACAGGAGAAATTATCACTCTGTTTAAAAATAAGACAAATGAGGAATCCACAGTTGGTACATTGAGAAATATGATGCATCTATGTACAAGTTGCTTGTGTAACTGTACCAAGGTAAGATATGCTAGTATAGTGTGTTCAGGCTATTGCTTGCTGGTTAGTGGTATTATTGTTTTTTGGTCCATTCATAAGTTTATAATCTGATTTAAAATTAAATTGGGCCGGGCCTGGTGGCTCACGCCTGTAATGCCAGCACTTGAGAGGCCGAGATGGGTGGCTTGCCTGAGCTCATAGGTTTGTGACCAGCCTGAGCCAGAGTGAGACCTCGTCTGTAAAAGTAGCTGGGTTTTGTGGCAGGCCGCTTGGGAGGCTAATGCAAGAGGATCATTTGAAGAGTTTGAGGTTGCTGTGAACTAAGATGCCACGACCCTTTACGAAGGATCACTCAGAGAGTCTCAAAAAAAAATAAATAAATAAAATTAAATCGAATGGCTAATGTAATATGGAATAAAGTAATAACATACATAATCTGAGTTTTTCGTGAAATGAATTTTACCTTTTCAGGAAGTTTTCTTTTTGTTTGGTTTTTTTTTTTTTTTTTTTTTTTGGAGACAGTCCCCCTTTGTTATCCCCAGTAGAGTGCTATGGAGTCCGTCATAGCTAACAGCACCCTCAGCCTCTTGGGCTCAAGTGATTCTTTTGCCTCAGCCTCCTAAGTAGCTGGGACTACAGGTACCTGCCACAATGCCTGGCTACATTTCAGAAAGTTTTCTGGCATTTTATATAATTACAGTGGTGACTATTTTATTGAAGAATGTTTTCTGCCTTGACTATGGACTAATGTGTATACCACTACTAGGAGCAGTAAGCATCACAAAGATAAATAACTACAGAAGTTACTTTACTTTTGTCTAGATCATATAACATAACTGTGTGGAAAGACTGCTACTGTATATAATCTTTGTTTTGATTTGAAGCAGGCTTTTGGGGTAGCTGAACTAGCCAGAGTATTGGTAATAATTGGAAATATCTTTGAAAACTAATATTAATGCACTGCCATGTATCAATATTATCAACATATATTTTTAGTTTTGTAATGTGTTTTTCTGCCTTTTTGTATAAATGGGAAAGGGGAGAAGTGGAAGAATAAACTGTTGTCTATAATGATTATTTACTTACGTTGAGGGTCAGTAGGTGGCACTTTAATGTTGAAGCACAATGAAGGACATGTACTATAGTTATTATTAGTCTAAGAAAAGAGGTTCATGTTTTTGAAGCAACTTGTGTCCTGGCCCTATTAGCAAACTATTTAATCTACATTTCATTCAAGATAGAGAAAACGTTATTTGCCAAGAATAATTGTTACTTTTTTGTTGCTTGATTCTTTGTCTTAATTACAGAGGAATCCAAATAAGATTGCTTCTGGCTTTTTCCTACGACTGCTAACATCAAAACTGATGAATGACATGGCAGATATTTGTAAAAATTCAGTAAGTATGCTTCTGTTTTACTATTGTATTTATTTATTTTTCTTTTTTATTAAATTATAACTTTGTACATTGATGCATTTATGGGGTTCAGGGTACCGCTTTGATATACAATGCGAAATGCTTACCTTGAACTTAGTAACACATCCATCACAATTATACTCATTTCTTCATAGTTTTGAAGTGTACCATTGCATCATGCAAATTAGCTGTGGTCCCCCCAAATGCCCTCCTTCCTTTTATATCCCCGCTCCTCGCCCATCTCTCTTCCCTTCTACTTTCTGGACTATGGTTAAGTTTTACCATTCATATGAGTGTGTAGGTGATTATATAATGATTTCATAGTAGTGTTGAGTACATTGGATACTTTTTTTTTCCATTCTTGAGATACTTTACTAAGAAGAATATGTTCTAGCTTCATCCAGGTAAACATAAAAGATATGAAGTGTCCATCTTTTTTATGGCTGCATAGTATTCCATGGTGTACATATACCACAATTTGTTAGTCCATTCATGGGTTGATGGGCCCTTGGGCTGTTTCCATGTCTTGGCTATTGTGAATTGGGCTGCAGTAAACATTCTGGTGCAAATGTCTTTGTTGTAAAATAGTTTTTGATCACCTGGATATATACCTAGTAGAGGAATTGCAGGATTGAATCCTAGGTCTACTTTTAGTTGAGTGTTCTCCAAACTTCTTTCCAAAATGGTCATATTACCTTACATTCCCACCAGCAGTGTAGAAATGTTCCCTTATCTCTGCATCCATACCAACATCTGTAGTTCTGGGATTTTGTGATGTGGGCTAATCATACTGGAGTTAGATAATATCTCAGAGTGGTTTTGATTTGCATTTCTGTAATGATTAAGGGTGCTGAGCATTTTTTCATGTGTTTGTAGGCCATGGGCCTGTCTTCATTAGAGAAATTTCTGTTCATGTCTGTTGCCCACATAGAAATGGGATTATTCTTTTCTTGTTGATTAGTTTGAGGTCTCTATAGATTCTAGTTATTAGACCTTTGTGAGAAGCATAACCTGCAAAAATCTTCTCCCATTCTGAAGGTTGTCTGTTTGCTTTACTTACTGTGCTCTTGGCTGTGTGAAAGCTTTTTAGTTTGATCAGATTCCAGTAATATATTTTTGGTGTTTCAGTTGCCTGGGGGTCCTCCTCATAAAATACTCTCCCAGGCCAATTTCTTCAAGTGTTTTCCCTGCGCTTTCTTCTAGTATTTTTATAGTTTCATGTCTTAAGTTTAAATCTTTTATCCAGTGAGAATCAATTTTTGCTAAAGGTTTTAGTCTTCTACAGGTTGCAAGCCAGTTCACCCAGCACCATTTGTTAAATAGGAAATGTTTCCCCCACTGAATATTTTTGATAGGCTTGTCAAAGATCAAATGATGATAAGTAGCTGGGTTCATCTCTTTGTTCTCTATTCTGTTCCATAAATCTACCACTCTGTTTTTGTGCCAATACCATGCTATTTTGATCACTATAAATTTATAGTGTGGCCTGAAGTCTGGTAATGTGATACCTCCTGATTTGTTTTAATTTCTGAGTAATGTATTTGCTATTGCGAGCTTTTTTCTGATTCTATATAAAACGAAGTACATTTTTTCAAGTTGTTTAAAGTATGACAATGGTCCTTTAATAGGGCTTGCATTAAATCTGTAGATTGCTTTGGGTAGTATGGACATTTTAACAATGTTGATTCTTCCCCCATGAACATGGTATGTTTTTCCATTTGTTAACATCTTCAGCTATTTCTTTTCTCAGAGTTTTCATAGTTCTCTTTATAGAGCTCTTTCACACCCTTTGTTAGGTAAATTCCCAGATATTGCATCATCTTTGGCACTATTGTAAAAGGAATAGAGTCCTTGACTATATTTTAAGCTTGACTATTGTTATCATATATAAAAGCTGACCTGTAAGTATTGATTTTGTATCCTGAGTCACTGCTGTATTCCTTGATCACTTCTAAGATCAAGAGTCCCTGGGATTTTCCAGATATAGGATCACATCATCAGCAAATGGTGAGAGTTTGATCTCCTCTGACCCTATTTGGATACCTTGATTGCCTTCTCTTGCCTGATTGTGAAGGCTAAGACTTCCATTACTATGTGGAAGAGCAGTGGAGACAGTGGGCATCTTTGTGTTGTTCCTGATCTGAGTGGAAATGTTTTCAATTTTACACCATTCAATATGATATTGGCTGTGGGTTTGCTATAGATGGCCTCTATCAGTTTGAGAAATGTCCCTTCTATGCCTATTAAGAATGCTGCTCATAAAAGGATGCTGGATAGTATCAAAGGCTTTTTCTGCAACAACTGAGAGAATCACATGGTCTTTGTCTTTTATTTTATTGATGTGATGTATTTATAGATTTGTGTATATTGAACCACAGAGATGCTTAACTATCCCTATTTTAGATCTTTTTTATCTCCTCTATTTGTTGCTTCTATCAAATTGTTTTTATTTCTTAATTTATTTTTATTTTTTAAATTATATTTCTTTTGCCTCATGTTGTGTCTATTTTCTCTAGTCTTTCTTCTGGTTTGGTCTTCATTTCTAAAATGATTCTTTTTCTTTTCATTTCTAGTTCTTTCTGGAATTCTGGCACCCAATTTGTAAGTTTTTATAATGCTGATGAAAAAATATCTTAACAATAATTAAGTAAACAAGATGAAGTATATATTAACCAGTGTAATATAAGCATTCCTAATTCTATATGAAAACAGCACATTGTACCCCACAAATGCATTAATGTATACATGATCTATGTGTTTATTATTTAATAAAAAATGTATATATATATATACATTATAAATATAAAGTTAATTCTTTAGTTTTAAAGTAGAACATAATATTACCATTAAGGAATCAAAGGCAGAGCTAACATCTCTGAAGTAATTGTCATAAAACTATTTCATCATGTTAACAATTGTTGTTTCTAAACAATTTTTATATCCCCTTCTGAAACAAATGCCATTGAAATCATTTTCAAATATCTACTAAATTTTAATGCTATTAAGTATTTAAGAATATGTGAATGTCTCATTAGAATATTATTAGATTTATACTGGTGATATATAGAATAATTAGATAAAAATTATTAGAATTTGAGGGATGATTTATTTTTTCTTTTAGGTAAAACAGAGACATATATTTAAGCTCAAAACATGAACATCAAATATTGATGACTATGAGTGTACAGGTAACTTCTCCTTTGAAACTCCCTCCCTCACTATCACTTCCATGGGAATCTGATGTAACACTACCATTCACACCTGACAGCTGAACACACCTACACAGCTGGTCTGTGTCTCCTAGGAATGCAACTGACAACACCTATTATGCTGAAAACTACAACACTGGATACTCAGACTTCACACAAGGTAGAGATCCCAGCCACCCATGAATACATATCCAAAAGTTCCCTCAAGGACAAATCATTTCATAATATGTAGGTCATTATGAAAATTTTGAGATGCACAAAATCAGGAAACATAATCTTTGAAGACAGAAATGAATGAAGCCCTCCGAGCTCCACGGATAAGCCAAGTAAACTTGCACAGGTAAACCAGAAACAATAGTGTTGACTGTGTTTCTTGGAGATGAGATAATGGACCATAACATCATCTGTCTCAAAACTTTCGTAGTGAACCACCTACAACTCTGAATGCCAACTTATGAAAATCTCATTAAATCTCATTTAGCTCCTTATATTATTTCAGGTTAGGTTAAGTAATGGTAGAAATTTCAGCATAACAGGGCTTAAACATGATGAAAGTCTATTATTATCTCTGAAAAGTCCAGTGGTGAGCAGCTCAAGGCTGGTACTTGGATTCACCTACTGTATTATCCCTCTTTGGTTTCAGTATATGACTTCACCTCATGGTCAGAAAGGGCTCCTCAGGATCCAGCCCTCCTGTACACATCCCAGTAGGAGAAAGGTAGGATGTTTGAAAATAATTTTTGGCCCTTACTCGTAAGAATACTTTATGGAAGTCATATAACGCTTCTACTTATATTTTATTGGTTAAAACTTAAGTCATTTGATCACACCTACCAGAGAATCTTGAAAATGTCATGTTCATTGAAAGTAGCCATTGAAAAATCTGGGGATTTTACTGATAAATAAGACAAAAAAAATTAATAATAAGGAACAAGTGCCACTCTCTGTCACCTTCCTCCTCTAAAATTCTGTAGAATTAAAAAAGTTAAATGGTACTATTATCTAATTTGATATACACAACAAAAGCCCACATAGAAAAGGTAAAAATGAAGAAAATAATAAATAAAATAATGTTAGGTTTCTCACTTGGACACCACACTGTACTATAAAGTTGTCTTTAAACAAAATCTGTAAAACTCTGTTACTGCAGATACTTTACAAAACAAAGAATTCTTCATGAGTAAAACGCTACTGGTTCTGTGTGAATAGGATAGATTTCCAGAAGTTATATACATACAAAATTATGAATTATATATTGTTAGAAAAGACCCAATTACAACTAATCTGAAAGCTGAGAACAAGAAATTTTGTAGATTGTTTGTTGAATTTATAGATTAACATTATAAATTACTTTTCTATGAAAATATGTAAATTTGACTTTAACTGTTTACAGATCAACTTAAGATATAAGGCAGACAGTGACATTAGCCTAAACAGTCATGAAAAACCAACATTTTTTCCAGTGTTACAGATTGCCTTTCATTTAAAAAAAAAAAAAGTCTCTTCAAAAGTCAATTACTTGAGCAAAAATCTTTATAGCATATGATGTGAGATGGAACACAATATTGATGGCTTATGAGAAAATTAATTTTCTAATTCAAGTATGCTCTCAAATTCAGAATTTAAAAGCCAGACACCAAAATAAACATAAGGCAAAGTAACTAAATATTAAGATATCAATCTGGCTGAAATGTTAATACCATCTAAAGTCAGGAATTTCAAGGTAAAATTTTTGCTGAATACACCTTAACTTTACTTCCTTCTAGTGGGTATCATACTAAGATACAGCTTCTACTTCTTTCTATGCCACCAATCCTCAATCCAACAAATGAATGCTCTTAGAAATAACAATAAAATCGGCTCAGTGCCTGTGGCTCAAGCGTCTAAGGCGCCAGCCACGTTCACCCTGAGCTGGCGGGTTGGAATTCAGCCTGCACCCACCAAACAACAATGACAGCTGCAACCAAAAAACAGCTGGGCGTTGTGGCGGGCACCTGTATTCCCAGCTATTTGGGAGGTGGAGGCAGGGGACTCACTTGAGCCCAGGAATTGGAGGTTACTGTGAGCTGTGATGCCAGAGCACTCTACCCAGGGCAACAGCTTGAGGGTCTGTCTCAAAAAAAAAAAAAAAGAAAAGAAAATAAAAAGAAAGAAAGAAATAACAATAAAATAACCCATGGAGGGAGATATCTGGAAATTCTAATCAAGAAGAGATAACTTTTTTGGTGTGTGTGATCACTGTCAATTTCTACACTTTAGAAAAGAAGAAACAAAATCCATAGCTGTGCTAGGAATCTAACCTGAAGCAAAATTGGGGTCAGTGCAGATCAAGATTCAGGGAAAAAAAAAAAAAACTCAAAATAGGAAAGACTGAGAAGCCACAATAACCACTCTTTGAGCCCTTCCAAGTAAAAGGAGAAATAGTGAGGAGACGTTGCTGTTAACCTCAGTCCTTCAAGCACTACAGTAACTGTGTTATGAGGGCTTTGGAGTGTGGCAATGTATTAATATTTTGTTTCTCCATTTCTATTAATCAATGACCACTGCTAAAGCTGACTCACCCAACTCATTTATTCCTCTGGCAAATACCTATGAACATCTACAATTCTAGTCCCCAGAGAAACAAGGTGAGGGAAACATACCATCCTTGTCCCTGTAGAAGTGATTGTGCATGCGCTTGGGTGTGCACCCATGTGTACAAGCATGCAGAATATTAAGGAGTAAATTGACATGAGTTTTACAAATAATATATAAAGGAAAAACATAGGAGCTGTATACTCCCTTAAAGGGTCACCTGCACGAGACTTGGTGTCAGTGGAGGTGGGATGGGAAAGAAGGAAGAGGACAGCCTCCTCAAAGCAAGTGACATCTCAGCTGAGACTAGAAAAACAAATAGGAATAACTGGCCAAAAAGAGAAGAAAAATGCTTATCAGCCTGACTGCAGAGATGGAGTTTGGAATAAATGCATGGTCTGATGCTCCAACTAATTAGTGAGATTATTTGTCCCAGCTACTGACAGCTGAACATTGAGGCATTCTCTTCATTCATTTAACAGATATTTTTCTGAACCTCTCATTATAATGGGGAGGCAAAGGAAGGAAGAGGAGGAGGTAGGCAAGAGTTAGGAGAATTCAACATTTTACCTGGAAGCAAGGTAAAAACCTATAGCCTCAAAACATACTCTGTCTCTAAAATGTTTCTGTTGATTTTGAAAATCTCTAAGATTTTCAACTCTTTTAAGTCTTAAAACATTAACTACTTTTTTAAGGGTGAAAACATTCCATCACTATTCATTAGAGTTATCACATTGCATTGACACTGCATCCCTCAAGAAGCAGGCTACTGTGGCGGTTATGACCATGACCATGGGATAGTCATAACCCCACATTGTCTTGGTCCAAACATTCACTCTTCTGTCTGTGGGTTATATGAGTAAGACCAAGCCACTTAACCTGTCTGGAATTCGCTTCCCATCGGTAAAATAAAGAGACTAATAATCATTCCTACCTCATGCAGTGGTCTGGGAATTAAATGAGTGAATACATGGAAAGCACTCAGAAGACCGTCTGCTACATTGTCAGCAGCAGGCCAGGCTGCGACTTATTATAGTGACAATTCCAGCATCATCTGACTGGAGTTCAATTCACTCTATGTTACTCTGAATAAATAGCGTTCTGTCAGTCTTGGTGCTTTTATATAACCTTAGACAAGTCACTTAAACATCATTACACTGAGTTTCCTCCTCTGCAGAGTGGGGGCAATAATACCAGCCTCATAAGATTGTCTTGAGGGTTAAGTGAAATAACAGATTGAAGGGCTTGGAGGCTGCAAATTGCTATGCAATTGTTGCTTGTTGTTATTATCTTGCTCTTTTTAACCCTCATACCCAAATTGGTAAGTGCCTCTCTCCTTAGGAGGAAGACAAAAACGAACACAAGCACACGACTTTGACATTGTGTTTCCTGCTTTCCAGATAGGATATAATGGGTAAAAACAAATGCCTCTTAATTGAAACTGGAAACTAACTTGACATCAATTTGTAAATTCAAAAGCTGGTAGGACTTCAGTGAAGGAGAATTCCTGAAGCAACACATTTCCAGCTTCTGCTTCGGGGGAGGATGACATTCTACCCTGTATGTATTGATTTCTGCAGTGCTCTTTCTTCAAGCAGCATTTGGACAAGAGAAATCAACACACACCAGCGGCTCCATACCTAGTGGCTGCATGCGAGCCCCACCTGGGTGCCTTCCAGATGGTGCTGTGTGTCAAGGCAGCCCATCCTGCCTTTCTTTTGCTAACCTATTCCAAAGAGGGAATGTTGGCCTGATGGGCTTGGGAATTGACTAAGACTCACTTCGCTTCCTAACACCAACTATGTTCCTGGCATCCTGTGAGTCTCTGCAGGGTTTACAAAAATGAAACTGGTAAGACCCCAAGTTCCAAGGGACGCATAGTGTTCAGTGGGAGAGATGGACAAAATCACAGATTATTCAAGTCAGAACATGGAATCAGTGCTAAATATAGGAGTGTAAATGAGGAAACACAGAGGCTTGGAGACCGTAGTAATTCACTCTGACTGGATGGGCAAGAAGCGGGCATTAAAATATACTCTGGCTTCACAGAAAAGGTGACATCTCAGGGAGGCCTTGAAGAATGAGTATGTTTCTCAAGCGGAGAAGAGAAAAGAGCAGCACGCCAGGTGGGGGAACCAGATAAGTTGTGCACAGAATTGTGACAGAGCAGCTTGTGTTCCCAAGACAGGGAGAAGGAGAGAGGACCAGGACTTGGGATCTGTGATACGATGGAGGGAGAAAATTCAGGGCAGAAAATAAGTAAGGCCTAAATTATCAACAGCCAAATGGAAAGTCACAAGAAGAAAGTGGAAGATTATTTTCCAGCAATGTTTTGGGTCAGTTGAGTGTAAGAAATATACACTTTCTGCGTTTTAAAAGCTGAATTGTTCTACTTTGGACAACCAGAACCAGGGATCTGTTCCTTTTTGGAGAATAGTTGCCAGCACTGAACAGGATGCTATAAGCTTGCAGGACACCTGGAGGTGGGGTGGCCCAGACTCTGCAGGACTTAGGAGCTGCTGGTGCAGACACAGTATCATACTGCTCACTCTCAGGGACCAGTGTTACTACCTAGAAATGCTGGCGTGAAGACACGCAACCATTTGATTACAAACTAATATCATTTGATTTCTCTGCTATGTGTGTCTGTGTGTATTCATATTCATGTTTATAAAGGAGGTTCGTGGTTGCATTAGAGCATTTTATTCCTTTCATTTTGGGTGAAGTATTTGTATAAATGGAAACAATTAATTTCAAATGCCTCATTCCCCAAGTGGGGAGGCCAGCTTCCTCCAGTCAGCCCCAGGGAAGTGGCTGGCTCTACCACTGCATTTTGAGCTCACACTGTGCTTTCCCTGCCCATGCCCACCCACAAGAAGCTCTGAATTTGCCTGTGATTTCCTGCCTCCTATTCCCAGGATTCCGTCCCAGAGGAATACACAGGGAGTGGGACAGAATGATAGGCAAGAAACAGATTGCTGAACTGGCTCATTCCACAGCTGTCCTTTTTTATTTTTATTTTTTTAAGTAGTTTAGACAAGGGAAAAAGAAAGCAGTTACAAGCTAAAGTGACATACAGCTTTTTATAATCCTCTGTCACACTCTCATGAAAAGCAGGCAAAAATTAAGGTTCCAGGGATTTCAGGGGAGCTCCAGTTAGATGGGCAGATGTGTGATCAATGGAGTTTTGAGAATTCTGCTTTGAATTCAGAGCCTCAGAATGAGGACTGCCTCTCCCAATAATCGATGTTCTTTTCAAGTTTATCCTATTCATGTTTTTAAATCTGTAGAGTAGGAATTACTATAATGTCTGTTTTCCATACTAGGAAAAGCATGGCCCTGGAAGGATAGAGCCAGTTGGCAGAAGGACAATGATTGACAATTTGTATTTCTCACACTATTCCTTTCTGATGCATCTAAAAATTTTGCACAAATCCAGAGAAGTAAGAAAATTTTTCTAATCTTCATCTACTATAAGATCAAATATTTAATGAGCAGTTACTATTAGAAATTCAGAAAGATACAACCTGGTATTTTTAAAAAACTATATTTCAGGAACTCTTTTTAAGTATTTTTAATTTATTTTTATTTATTTATTTACTTTTTTGAGACAGAATCTCAGTATGTCACCCTGAATAAGTGCCTTGATATCATCACAGCTCACAGCAACCTCAAACTCTTGGGGTCATACAATCCCCTTGTTCAGCCTCCCAAGATCCTAGGACTACAGGCACCCATCATGACACCCAGCTGGTTTTTCTATTTTTAGTAGAGACCGGATCTTGCTCAGGCTGGTCTCAAACTCTTGAGCTCAGGCAATCCACCAGCCTCAGCCTCCCAGAGTGCTAAGATTACAGGTGTGAGCCACAGTGCTGAACCAAGAACTCTTATTTTATTGGGAAATACAATGGGCAATACAACATGAAATTATGAAAGGCCAAGAGCTAAATAACAAGATGTCGTAATAAAAATGTCTCTAGGTCCTCTGTCAGATTTTCCCAATCACTCACCTGGATTAGTTTCCACGGTGATCTCTGTGCCATCAATATGCCCCCAGAGGAACATGCCCACATGCTAACGCAGAGTGACCTTCTCAGAAGGCAAAGCCGGGCATGCCGCTTCCACATTTTAAATCACCTCCTGTTTCCCCACCTCCTGGGGTACTGGGCAGCCAGACCGCTAAGCTTTCTGACAGAGCTCTTCTCACACTGACTCCATTTTCCATCCGCATTATCATTCTGTATTAATTTCCTGTTACCACAAACTAAATAATAATAATAATAACCCAAATTTTTCATCTTGCTGTTTTAGTCTGGAGGTCAGAAGTCAGAATAGGTCTCTCTGGGATAACATAAGGTATCAGTAGGACCTTGTTCTTTTTTGTAGCCTCAAGAAAATCTGTTTGTTTGCTGTTTCCAGATTCTAAAATCTGCCCACATTTCTCGGCACATAGTCCCCCTTTTCCCTTCAAATCAGTGACCACAGTCAAGCTTTTCTCACATCAGATTGCTTGGAAATTGACTACTCTGCCTCTGTCCTCCACACTCAAAGCCTCCAGATTTTCTGGAGAGTCCAGGATGCTCTCCACACCTCAAGGATAGTGATTATGGGCCAGACCTACGTCTGTAACCTTGATTCTTCCCTTGTCACATAACAGCATATTCCCAGTTTCCAGCAACAGCTTTGGATGGGGGCTTCCCCTCCCACACTTACCTCACCACTACCTCCCACTCTTTCCCCTGAGACCTGCACCATTTTACCTCAGTAAAGAAATTTTCTGCTGACACACCAGGTTTTCACAGCTCCATGGTTTTCTAGGTTATTCCCTCTATTTGAAATGCATTTCCTTCTTTTCTTGTCAAACAGCCGCATAACTTCCCTTCAACTGATGATTCTACAGTGAACATTGTTCCCTGCTTTTTCTCAGGCAAATCCCTCTTTCAACAATCATTCATTAGCAGCACTTTTCATGCAGTTGACAAATATTTATTAAGTTCCTGCTACAAGTCAATGACTCTCATGTATGCCGAGTAGACAACGTTGACCCAAACACACAAGATTTCTTCTTTCATGGAATCTAGCAGAAGAAATGGAAAGGAAATGAGGAACCACACAGGAAAGTATAAATTATAAGTTATAATGATGCCATGAAGAGCAAGAATTGTGTGTCATAGGAGAAGCTAAGAGGGGAACAGTTTGGAATAGAGGGTTCGAGGCATGTCCTTCTGAGAATGTGGCTTTTAGCCTGAGACCAGAGGATTTAACATGGCAAAGAAAAAGCAAGCAAGTGGAATAGAAGCTGGTATGAAAGAGGAACCCAGAGAAGGCCAATAGCAGAGCGGGTTGGTCCTGGCCAGTGGCTGAGAGGTGAGAAACCACAGTTAGACTTCCAGACAGGGGCTGGACTACCTCAAGGAGTTTGCATTTTGTTCTGGTACAATGATATGTCATTTTAGTGACTTCATTAGAGGACAAATTTAATCTATTTTGGAGTTTAAAAAAAAATCTCTCTGGATGCTCTGTGAACAACGAATCAGAAGTATCTAAACAGGGAAAAGGAATTCTGAGCAACAATTTGGGGGAGGAAAGAGATGGGGACAGGATTGCAGAAAGGGGAAGAGATGTAAAAATGGTCTGTTAGGGCCAGCATATTAGAGAAGCACCATAAGATTTCTGGACCTATTAAATACCCATTTTAAATAGTATTGATACAATTGAGGAAAAAACCTGTCTGCCCAGTTTATTATTTTCACCAGCAACAATCAACTGCTCAGATGTAGCCACAGGGGAGACAGATGGTTGGATTTGTCCTGGTTTGAGGTTTTGCCAAGAAATATTGTGGATGGAAAATATGGTGGGTTAAAAACAGGGGCAAAGCAATGGACGGTTTTTGCAAGGAAGTGATTATAATGATTTATCACTGTATCTTCTCTAGAAATGAAGCAAATAGAAGCAGGAGACTGTGAGGGGAAAATAGACGGAAGGAAATCTTTGGATTGATACTGCCAGGACATAGTTCAACAGGTGAGTCAGGAAGAAATTGCTGGAAGAAAATGGGTCATTTGGTTTTTTATTTTAAATGTAGTACAATTTCTGATTATAGCAAGATCCAGATCCAGAAGGTGACTATGGAGGAAGATGGCTGGGAAGGAACGCAGGGAAGAATCACCAAAGGGACTGAGCATAATAATCAGGGGACTGAGAGGTCAGCTTATGGGAGAAACCATCTCTGTGGCTGTCCCTGTGTCCAGAACTCATCTTAATTGAGAAGTTGTTTACTAGGAGATTAGCAGACTACACAATGAAGAGAGACAGATTACCAGATGGTGCAAAGTTAAAAGGAGTAGGATGGGGTCAGATATTTTTATTAGGTGAAAATCTTAGTCCATTATGTGCTTCTATAAGAGAAAACCTGAAATTATGTCATTTATAAAAAATATACTTATTTCTTACAGTTCTGGAGGCTGGGAAGTCCAAGATAGAGAGACTGACAACTGGTAAGGGCTTTTGTACTACATTATCTCTCGGCAGAAGGAGGGAGGGCAAGAAAGGAATCTCTTAAGAGAAGCAAAAAGGGACTGACCTTGTCTTGTATAAGGAATCCACTCTGGTGGCAAAGAAACTACTTTGCCATAAAGGTATTAAGCCACTCAGCAAAGTAGAGCCCTCATGGCCTAATCACCTTCTCTCAGACCCCACCACCCTGCTGTGTTGGGGATTATGTTCCCAACACATGAATTTGGAGACACATTCAGCCCATACTACTCTTCTTCTCATAGCAGAAGAAATAATGACCAAAATTAGCAATGGGTCAAAGAGGACACTGACTTTAATTCCCAGCATGAGTTACTGTGATATGAGAAAATAAGCAGTGAACCCCTAATAAGAAAGCCATGTACTTTTGAAACAGCTGGGTACTAAGTAATGATTTGGGAGCAGGGACCAGCACGGAGAGAAGACTTTGGGGGTACAGAGAATATTGCAGAGTATGGAGTAAGAATTCTTGAAGGCAGACATCAAGATTTAAGGAAGGGACTGGATCAGATCAGAGGTATGCAGTAGGAAGAAGAAAAGAGAATACGGTTTACCTGTTTATGTTCCTGTATCTACCACCAAATCATGTTTTCTGACCAAGAATTTTGTCTTACTTCTGTCTGTATTTTAGAATAATATTTGATATATTAAGTGCTCCATAAATGTTGAGAAAGAAAGGTATGATTGTCAAACGACAGAGTACAGATGCTCTTTGACTTATGATGAGGTTAAATCTGGATGAACCTGTTGTAAGTTGAATATAATCCCACGGATTTATCAGGATGTAACCCCGAGGTAAGTTCAGGAGAATACTAAGTAACTTTTGCTTTCTCACCATCATAAAGTCAAAAAGTCGTAAGTCGAACCATCTCAAATCAAGAACCATCTGTATAAATTCTATGATATTTAGAAGAAATATTCCTTCTGGCTTGGAAAGCCTGTGAAAGTAATGTATTATATGCTGCATGATTTTGAGCAAGAATGCAGGTAAATGAAACTTTTGAGGGAAGAGTATCTGGAATAAAATAAAAGTGTTTTAAATCAGATTACTCAGGTCTGATTTAAGAAACAAAGTTATTCAACATATAAGCTGAAATTTCTACATATTTAATGAAAAGGGAAGGTAGAAAACACTCAGCAAATGGGAATAAAAAACAACTTGAAATCATATCTTCCTCCTTGGAGCTGGGTTAGAAAGTCCTGAGGATCTATTTCCTTTTTCAACATGGAAAGGCCTGACATGTTTCCCTCAATTTATTTCATCATCACTCCTAAGATGGTTAAAAGGTTTGTGTAGAAGTGAGTTTTCTTCACCACCAATGGAGTCCAGGACAATCGATGCCTCTGTCTTGGTCCATACGCTTCTCTGTCCACTAAGACCTACCATGACATTTTGTTCATGATGATGAACAGACAGTGACTCACTGGTCTCAAGTGGGTCATGTAAAAGATAAAGGAAAAAAATGTTACTTGTTAGATTAGTACTAAGAGTGCCAACAGATAATTTGGTAAAGTGCTAAATATCAGTTATTATAAAGGGAGTCAGCATCAATCTGGTGACCTGCAATTATAAATGACCATGAAATGACTGTTCCTGGTACCCTCAGAACTGTACGGGTCTGTCAGGACCTAAAAGGAAAACATTGCCACATCTGTCTTCAAGGTGCTTTTCATCTTTTGCAGGACAGAACCTGAGCACAAATGATAATGACAACTAGCTCTTAAATGGCAGCATATGGGAGGGGAGTCAATCTACTATCACGGGACAAAAGGCTAAACTCAGAACCAAAAGACTAAGATGCTGGTCTTTCTACCATATAGCTCTTTGAACTTGGTCTTAACCAATGCAGACTTGACTTTATCATCTTCAAAATGAAGTGGGTGCATGGAAGAATTTCTAAGCGCCCAATGTTCTCTAATTTTTAATGAATATTCTTATTTATTAGGAGTACTTGGAGAAGTAGCGTTTATTAGAACTATGTCAGAATTGTGGAAAAACATATTCAGGAAGGTCCTTAAAAGTGTTTTTGAAGAGTATAGGCTTATTAGAGGCAGAGCTCTCTCTTATTGGAGAGCTGCACAGGCAAGGTCAGGCTATAAGCAAAGACCTGAAGCCAAGAAAACTCTTGCATAGGAATAAATAGTTAGATTTGTGTCTGAAGCCAGATGTGTGGCCTGAAAAATTGTGGGAACAGATTAATATGGGAAAAATGACATATTTTGTAATTAACTCTGCAAGTGTTATTTAGAGTTTTAGTTGATTTTACAAACAACTGGGAGCCACTGGTCCTTTTTGAAAAAGGAGGCAGCTTAATGAACAATATTAGTGAGGATGAGAAAAGCAAGAGCCCGTTGGGAATCTCTGAGGCCGGACAGAGAATCTAGCTGGTACCCAGCCTTGAGTGACCCTCTCACCTCCTTCAGCCAGGCAAACCCTCGCAAGGGAGTAAACTAAGGAGGGAGAAAGTGACTGCCCAAGGTCACAGGCTGGGTTCCTAGTTTCCTGCCACCTGGGCTGTCACTCTTTTCCACTAAACCCTGCCCCCCATCCTGCCACTATCCTCGCCAAGGCATCCCCCTCCTTTTTGTTTCCTTATCTCCAAGAATAGAATGTGTCTAAATTTCATGGGTGCTGCATTCTAAGTGATCCAAATAAAGGGTTTGAAAACGGGTGCATATCACAGCTGAAAAGTGTTGTGCGTCGCCGGAAATAAAAGGAGGAGTGAGGCAAGAAAGGTCCTATCTTCTCTCTTTCCCCTTGGAGCCTAACAGAAAACGAACAGGGATTCGGGGGAGGGAGGGCGAAGTCTGCAGTTGTCTTGCTGTGCTCAATTAGTATTCTAGCCACACACTGTCCCATCAGGAGAAAATGCTTCCCGCACACACGTGTTCAGGATATCAGTGTGATGGATCTGAGCGAGGGCCTCTCCAAACACAGTGACCATCTGCTAGGCAAAACACAGGGATCTGACAAGCAGAAGCCATTCAGACCCGTTGTTGGGCCACATTATTACATATTTGACAAGGGTAATGAGGGGCTGTCATTAACCTTACATGACAGTTGCTACAATGACACACCAAAGCAAGGACAAAGAGCCGAACTCAGTAAAAAGGCACCTACTTCTCATTTAACCCTGGAATTATGTGACGCCATTATTCCTGATGGAGGCTGGCAGGCCTGGGGTTAATTTCCATTTCTGCGTCTGCTTGTTCTCTTTTTAAAATGTACCCCTCGTATGGCTAAGGGAACTGTTGGGAAGGCACTGCATTATTTATCACAACACACGGCGATGGATACAAGAACACAAAGGGTCTCCTGGAGAAATGAATAAACACAGATTTCATAAGCCCCAGCAATGGCCCAAAATGAGGCTTCTGAACTTAGAGTATGATGTTTAAGGCAACCATTTCCCAAGTAGGACAATTCTTGAAATTTTCTCTGGATTTGTAGTAAATTTCTGGGAATGAGTTTATTTTGAAGAGCGTATACAGTTACTGTGTCTTTTTCAGGCCATGGGCAGATTTAGGGGAGGACAGAGTTAGTTTTGACAATGAAACGCTTGGTCTTGGAATCTAACTGAATGACTCCTATTCCTGGAAGATGCTAAAGAGCATCCCATGCTTCACAGAAGGGGCAAGCACAGTCCCGAGAGGCTCAGGAACTCTCACCCCAGCCAACCCCCATAGCTTGGTAGGTGGAGGCTGCACAGACCTGAGGTCGTCCAACTTTCCAGAACCCTGCTTTCTCCCAGCTTCCTCTGCAATCATGCAACTTTCATTGTCAGCAGAAAAGGTTCTTGCTTTTGTTTTTCTTTTTCACCTAATTATTTAAATCTGGTGCTCCTCAGAAGAGCATGCCCACAGGAGCATAATCCGCAATGCTATCATTCATGCTTCTTAGTTTTGAAAGCTGGTTTTGGACAACCTGATCTCACAAAGTGGTTCTCTTCAGAGCATTCTGTCTGACTGATGTTATGGAGCCACCAAAGTGATGACAACCAATCAGGACACTTTGTTTTAAGTTTAAAACTATGATCAAAATGGCCCAAGCAAGTAAGAGGAAAACACTGAGAAGAAAATGAAAAGATTTTGTTTGGATTCAAGGTCTTAGAGCTCACATTTATTTGTTCTTAAGTACCATCTGTCTAAATTAGCACCAACATATGACACTATCATAGTATCAGAGTTTGTCATTATCAAAATAGTCCAGATAACTTTTTTATTCTAAAGTTTGATTCTCTTTCTTCAGTCACATGTGCAAAGTAGAAAAATTGATGATTTAGCTTTTAATGCCAGGCACTTGACTTTTATCTGTCTGACACCTGAGGCAATGTAATCCGTGGGTCTATGACTGTGAACAAGGGTCTAGAGCAACGGTTCTCAACCTGTGGGTCGTGGCCCCTTTTAACTGTATTAACAGTTCACAGCATTGAGAACCGCTGGTCTAGAGCCTTCTTCTGTCATTCTGATGTCATGAGATAAATATCTCTTGGCCTAATTTCCTCAGCTGAGAGTAAGAGGATTTCAGATGATACTGACAAAAGTCACTGTTTGTGCTTTGGACAAAAACTTCCAAGTTTATAGGCCAGAAAAAGGTTTTGCTGATTTTCCATAAAATACCATCCACCTTTTCCGAATATAATCACCTCGATTTTTAAATGTATTTAGATGACCTGAGACCTCAAAACTAAGGAAAATGGAGAGGTGGAAGGATAATGACCCACATCCTTAATATTCATGTTTATTGTACATGAGAGCACCAGAAAATTAATAAGTAGGCAAAGTCACTCAAATGCATGGACAGAGGAATGGATGGTGTGGAACTGGAGCCTTCCAGCAGAGATAGGCCTGGAGTTGGGACAAGAAGAAGAAATCACTGTAGAAGGTATTCCTCTGAAGAACCGTTTCATACCCCTGATTATCTGTCATGCAGGGCTCACCCAAGTAAGTGTATGTGATTTTCAATATAAAATACACAAAGACAACACAAAGAAAACACAAATCTTTTTTTCTAGATACTAAATTTAGTGACAGCAGAACATCTTCCTCAAAAATTACCAGTTAAAAGTAGAAGGATATTTAGAAAAAAAGCAAGAAAAAAGAAAAGTCAAGAACGGGGCTCTCTTTATAGCAAGTAAAGAAAATTTTTAGATTTGACCTTGAACATCTGTTGCTATGTTAACATTCCCTGATCTGGTAAGAACTTTGCCTAAGTTAATTATTGTGGTTACTGATTTATCATAATTTTCCTATATAAAATTCTGACAGGAGACTTGCACATGACTGCAAATTAAAAATCAAAAGAAAATCATTTTAAAACACTGTGAATTTAAAATCACAACAGAATTTGAAATCTAAGATATACTGGTTACAGTCAAAAGTTGTTAAGTTTTACTACAAAGAACACTTGTTTGGGGTCTCAGTTCATAATTTCATAGAGTCAAAACAAAGAAGTGGTGATTTTAGAATGTGCTAGGATAAAATGCTATGTAGAAAACCAAACCAAATGAGCCTTCCTTCTTATCTTCTATACAGGGGTTTGAGTCTTCACTTTAATATTTTCCTGAACTAAACTGTCAATTTAAAAACCAATAAAACAGAGTTAACATTTTTCCAAATAAAATATTTATAACAAAAAATTATAATACCCTAGAACAATATTACAGTAAAGTTTAGCTAACACACTGAAATATGTATACATATATACTACACATATAGTAGACTATAGACTACATATCCCAATTATATGTGTTGCTTACTGTATATAAACAATTCATGCATTAAGTATCTTTTCACTATATTCCATATGTTAAATGGGACAAATGTTATTCTCATACTTTGCAAGTGTCAATAAAAACAAATCTGGACTTAGGTAAAGAGAGGTTTTATTCAAAAGTCTATCGCAGGCTGGGCAGAGTAGCTGATGCCTGTAATCCTAGCACTCTGGGAGGTGGAAGCAGGTGGATTGCTGGAGCTTAGGAGTTCGAGACCAGGCTAAGCAAGAGTGAGACTCCATCTCTGTAAAACTAGCCAGATGTTGTGGAGGGCATCTGTAGTCCCAGCTACTTGGGAGGTTGAAGCAAGAGGATCATTTGAGCTCAACAGTTTGAGGTAAGTTATGAAGCCACGGCACTCTACCCAGGTGACAAAGTAAGACTCTGTCTCAAAAAACAAAAGTCAATTGCAATGGGGAGGAGAACGCGTCAATGGTGGTGTTTGTAAGCTTCTCAAAAGACAAGCAGAAAGGGCTTTGTTCTTACAAAAAGAAGTGAACAAGGTTTGCAAGAACTGGGTGTGGGGAAGTGGGTGAATAGGTGGCATGATTAGAAAGTTGCCCAGAAACTGTTTTTTTCTGTGGTCATTAAGAAGAAACAGTTCCACATTCAAACAGTTGTTTAAAATCCAGGTAGGTCAGGGTCTAGGGCCCATGTAGAAAGGCAATATCTAACTAAAGTTTGGCCAACTAATGTTGGTAGTTATCTTGTCTAGATTGGTCACTGGAGACAAACACTTCAGTTCATCACGTGTGAGGAAAAGACTGGGAATTTGGAAAGTCTGTGTCTTGCCTGGTCATAAGCAAACATGGGGGTCCTCCCTTATCTTATCCAGGTAATGCAGGGGAAGGTGCCTCTTTTCTGTGAGACTGAGAACACAAAAGAATAGAGAGATTCTTTTTCTTTTTTCTTTTAAGCTTTTAATTGTGGTAAATACAATGTGCACATAAAATTTATTATCTTAAACATTTTCTCTCTCTTTTTTAAAAGCAAATAAGAAACAAAGTTTATTGAGAAAGACAAAAATAGGTTTACAGAATGAGAAAAGAGGCTTGGCACCTGTGGCTCAATGGGCTAGGATATAGTTCTTGAGTTAAGTCACGTAAAGAGGTAGAAAAAAAGAGAAAAAGTAGAACAATTGCTCAGAGAATTATGGGACTTCACAAAACGTTCAAACATATGAATAATAGAAGTTCCTGAGGGGGAAGAAGATTATCCCAAAGAAATGGAAGCCCTACTGGAGACTATCATAAATGAAACTTTCCTACATTTCACTAAAGATACTGATGCACTCCTTTTAGAGGGATATTAAACCCTGGGTCATCTCAACTCAAAGAGAGCTTCTCCAAGACACATTGTTATGATCCTGTCCAAAGTCAAGACAAAAGAGAAAATTCTGCAAGCAGCCAGGAATAAGTGCCAACTGACCTATTGGGGCAGAGCCATTAGGATGACACCAGACTTTTCAACCAAAACTTTCCAAGCTGGAAGAGAATGGCCATCCACCTTTAACCTTCTTAAACAAAACAACTTTTAGCCCAGAATTCTGTATCTTGCTAAACTAAGCTTCAAAATTGATGGAGAAATCAAATCTTTTGCAGATATACAAACACTGAGGAAATTCACTCCAACAAGAGCAGCTTTACAGGAAATACTTAGACCTATTCTCAACACTGACCATTGCAATGGACCACCAGAAAAGTCCAGTGATCCTTTTAACTCTGCCTCCCCCAATAGCTGGGACAGGCACCTGCCACAACACCCGACTATTTTTAGAGATGGGGTCTCCCTGTTGCTCAGGCTTCTGAGCTGAAGCAATCCACCCACCTTGGCCTCCCAAGAATGCTGGGATTAGAGGCATAAGCCACTATGCCCAGCCAACTCTTTTCATCTTGCAAATCTAAACTCTCTATCAATTAACCAATCAGTCCTCATTCTCCCACCCTTCATCCAACCCCTGGTAATCACTACTCTAATTTCCTTCTTTATGATTTTGACTACTTTAGGGATTTTCATTTAAGTGAAATCAGTATTTGTCATTTTGTAACTGGGTTATTTTACTTTGCATAATATTCTGAGGGTTCATGTATGTTGTAGCAAGTGTCATAATTCCATTTCTTTGTAAGTCTATGTGATATTCCATTGTATGTATATACCACATTTGATTTATCCCTTCATTCATCAATGAATACTTGTGTTGCTTCCACATTTTTCTTGTTGTGAATAATGCTACTATGGACATGGGTACACAAATATCTCTTTGAAATCTGATTTCAGTTCGTTTGGGTATATACTCAATTCTGGATATTCATGACTAGATCATATGGTAATTCTTTGTTTAACTTTTTCAGGAAACTCTGTACTGTTTTCTACAGTGGCTATACCAATTTCCATTCCCACCAATAGTATTCAATGATTCTGTTAAAGGAAACCAAAGCCTGACATAAATAAATTGGTAAAAACAGATTTTATTAAGAAACTATGGCAAGAAGAAAAAAAGATTTCAGTCTAAAAAGTGGGTTTAATTTGTATTTAAGTATGGACAAATGTGGATTTATAGCCAAGGAGCAGAGTAGGGATTGGTGGATGGAGAATTACTAAGTGGAAACATCAGGTGCAAAGGGATTCTTCTTAAAGGTAGGCCAAAGTGTTCAGATATTCTTCCTAAAGGTAAGCTGAGGTGTTCAGATATTACCTGGGGAATTGTGGGTGATGAAGAAATTGATTAGATATCCAGGGAATCAGATACCAAGGTGGGAGGGAATCCTTTCTAAACTAATTTAACAATGCAGGGATAAACACAGAAATTCCAATGTAGGGCCTATTTGGGAAGAAGGTTCAGAGGATCAGACTATAGTCCGGTCAGGGAGAGAGGCTTTGTCAGTTTCTGTTCTCTCGATAGCCACCGTCCTAATAGATGTAAGGTGGTATCTGTCCTGGTTTCGATTTCTATTTCCCTAATGGTAGTGATGCTGAGCATCTTCTAGTGTCGCTTGCCTGCTCCTGTATCTTCTTTGCAGAAACGTCTACTCAGGTCTTTTGTCATTTTTTTTTTAACAAGGTTGTTTGAGTTTTTGTTGTTGCATTACAGAAGTTCTTTACATATTCTCCTTATCAGCCCCTTATCACATATATCATTTGTAACTATTTTCTTTCACTCTATAGCCTGCCTCTTCATTCTGTATATTCTGTCCTTTTGATGTAGAGATATTTTAAATTTTCATGTAGTCCAATTTATCTGTTTTTAATTTGAATGCCAATGCTTTTGGTGTCATAAGGGATTGGGGGATTTCTTAACTGTCACACTTCCAGGAGCACAAGGCTCAGGTAAAGTTCAACAGTGTCAAAAATAACATACATTTTCAACTTTTATCATCAAGTGCCATTAAAAAAGATATAACAGAGAACCTGCAACCCCTTATTATTAGATTAATGTTCAAAATCAGGGTAGCATGGGCCATTGTAATCCACCATGAAAAACCCAGGAGAGCATATGGGACAGCTGTACTGTTATCAGGAACAAGCCCCTTAGGCAATCCAGGCAGAGAACAGCATCCACGGGGGAAGAACAAGACCAGTCTTCTCCCTGATGCTTCTTCTGAGGGGAGCAGCCTTTCTTTCCCAACTCTCTGAATTTTCTATGAGTCAGATGTACTGATCCTTCAGGAAGCCTCACCTCTACAGGAGTCTTGGTTCTTCCCTTCACTCCCTACCTTACACCCCCAGACCTCACCTTTCTTCTCTTCTTCTTCTAGGCCTTCAGCTGTTCCCTTATACTGGCATGGAGCTCTAGTGACTTTATGTCCTTTCCATAAAGTACAAGGTGAGGAAAGTAAAGCCAATCTAGGCAGTGGCCCTAGGGGCAAGGAAGACACTCAGACTCTTACACCCTGAAGAGTGATTCCCTCTGCCTCTGCTTTCACATCTCCCTTCTATTCCATTCTAAATGTCTGTCTTGGCCAGGCATGGTGGCTCACACCTGTAATCCCAGAATTATCAATGGCCAAGTTGGGTGGATTGCTTGAACTCAAGAGTTTGAGACCAGCCTGAGCAAGAACTAGATAGAACTCATCTCTACTAAAAATAACTGGGTGTTGTGGCAGGCACCTTTAGTCCCAGCTGCTGGGGAAAGAGAATCACTCCAGCCCAAAAATTTGAGGTTGCTGTGAGTTGTGACAGCACTCTATACCCAGTGCAACAGACTGAGACTTTATCATAAATAAATAAATAAATGTCTCTCATATTTTTTGCTGTGGCTTTTTTTACATTAAGCTTCCTTTTATTATTCAGGTTGAATCTGGGATCAACTTTAGGGAAAGAACACATAGTACCATGTGGGCTGTATGAGAGGGAAGGAGCTGAAGAAGGTGAGAAGGAAAGCACAGCAATCACTGTACTGCACACCCACCCGAGAGACAGAAATGTGTGGCCAGGAACCAGGTGAGTAGTCAGGGGTCTAGGAAAGCACACGATTCCTAAGGCTTGGGAATGATCAGGAAAGAGCCAGGCAGGCAGAGAGCAAGGAGCACTCAGAGATAGCAAGTCACAAAAAAGGCAAAGTCTGGGCAGAGAGCCAGGAAGTCAGAAAATGGAGAGCAAATGAAGGCAGAGGACATGGGGCACTGTCACATGGGCAAGAAGATGAGTAAACCAGAGGACAGGATCCCAAATCATGGCCATTTCAGAGCATAGACTTTGGTTAACTGGAACCCCATCATCACACAGACCCACAAATCCTTTCTCTCCTTATTTCTATACAGTATAACATTGTTCAAAATATTTAATTTTTCATCAGAGGATTTTAATAATAAGTACATACAACCTTTGGAAAAGTTAAAAAGTACTAAAGATACTGAAAAAATAAATCATTTCCCCATTTCCAATCCACTTTCGCCTTTTGTGGATTTAATCACTGGTACTAGATATTTGTGCCTCTTTTCAGAAAAACTTGAATGCACATAATATTCATAGAAGAAATAAATATTCCATGTATTATTTTGCATCTTACTTTGGCCAACTAATAATATTTTCTGGAGTTTTTTTCCCTTCATCAGCACATTTGATCTACCTCATTCATTTAATGGGTTCCTGGTATTCCATTGTGTTCGTCCAATTTGGTCAACCAGTCACCAACTGATCGACATTTGCATTGTACCCATTCTTTCTCTATTGTGAAGCTATTGCTAACTTCAGATATACATTTCTAGAAACACATGAAGATGTGTCTGTAAATTCTCAGAAAGGTAATTTTCTTGTCAAAAAATGATGCATTTAAAATATGGATAGTACCAAATTTCCCTCAAAAACCCTTATAAAATTTGTAGTTCTATTAAGAGTGAGTGAAGTGAATATTATTCCACTCTTTGCTGACACAGTATACATTTTTGATCCTCACAAATCTGATGTAAAAGGCATCTTCTAGATTTATTTTTATTTTGAGTGAGACAGAGCAAATATATTTCTAAAGTATCCATACTACTTACTAGGAATTGTTTTCCACCCATTTTAAAATTCCATCCTTTATCATTGATTTGAAAGAATTATTTACATATTAAGCAATTTAGTCTTAAAATTATTAAGTCATAAGTACCACAAATATATTTTCCAGTCTGACTTTGTTTATAGTACTTATTCAAAAAATTCATTTTTAATTTTATATAATTGTTATTCTATTGTTTAAATTAATGTTTTTTAAGGGCTTTTAAAAGTCTAGTTTAGAAAGAAAAACTTTTTCTTTCCATTATTATAACAAACATTCTCCCATTTTCTGCTAATATAGTTACAAAATTGTTTTAGTGAGTACAGGATAGAAAATAGGTTTGATTTTAGCATTTAAATTGTTGATAAGTCTGGAATTCATTTTAAGAAAAAGAATAAAGAAAAAAATCTAGATATTTTCCCTTAATTGGCAACTGATTGAAATTCCAATTGTAAGGGGAGGAGCAAGATGGTGGCCAAATAACAACTTCCTTGCAACTGGGGATGGTGAGTCTAGGGAGAGAAGACTCCAGGCATCTCTAGCTGGTGGGATCTGCCCAGAAACATACCTTATGGGACACAGGGAGTCAGCGAGAGACTTCTGGACCCCATGAGGAGGACAAAAACAGTGGAAAACTGTCAAGTGTTTGCATGTGTCTGTTCAGTCTAAGCCCACTGGCAGCTCTAAGTACAGCAGCAGTGAGATTGCAAACTGAAAAGGGCTTACCTATGAGCTGTTTTGCTTTCTTTGGACTCGGCACTCAGTTGAACTACCTTGGGAGAACTTGGGCAAGAGTGCTGAGGAGAACTTTAAGTGTTGTCTAGGGCACTAGACTGAGCTGCTGAGCCAGAAAAAGCTAATTGTGTTTGGCTGTGGGCCATGTGGAGCCATTGTAGAACTTCCCCAGCAAGCTCTGCCCTCAGGGTCTGAGAGCAAGTAAGCTAGTGACTGAGCAGCCTAAAGGCAAGGACTGAGATGCCTTACATCCTTGGCCCTCAGGGGCATAGAGTGAGACCAGTTTTGGCACACTGGGTAAGTGGATAGCCACTTCAGGAGTTATCCCAGCAACAAGTGCTTTCCTGGAAAAGCTTCTGCTTGGCCAAGATTAGCAGTTTAAAGTGCCTTTTAAGCAGGCTAAGGAGAGACTTAGGCTCTCCACCCTATGGGATTTGAGAAATCAGCAGAGGCCTCCAGTGTCCATATCATACAGCCATTATCAGCATGGTGATTAACATCTCATACCCCAGATCACCTGTTGACCAGACGATATTCAGCAAGATATTTATATTGCTTTGTTTTTTTCTTATTTTTGTTTTTTAATTTCAACATTTTCCCTATAGATTTTTCTTTTCTTTCTTTATTCCTTCATTTTTCTAGTTCAAATATAATTTTTCATTGTTGCCTTTTTTAACAATTAGAACTTCATTTTTGCTAGTGTTTCTACCCTATTATTTGTTTTTTTTCCCCAATTTTATCCTGTAAGATTTCTGTTTGCTTGTTTTGGTTTGATTTATAGCATTTTTGTCTTTCCTCTCTACTTGGTGGAGGTGTGGTACTGTGTCTGAACAGGCTAGCAAAGAGCTGCTGACCTCAAGGGAACCACCCACCTGGCATCCCCAGAGGTTGGGGGTTTTTAAGGTTGGTTCAAAGCACCCTACTGTATATTGCTCCTGTCTGCCTCTGTATGTGTATCTCTTCTTTTTTTTCAATATTTCCTTTTACCCACCCCCTTCCTATCACTCCTATCTTCTCTTCTCTCTCTCTCTTTTTTTTTTTTCTTTCTTTTTTCCTTCTTTCTCTTCAGTCTTCTCATCCTTCTGGTCCTTTACCAAAAGGATTCATGGAAACCATAGTCCAGAGGCATAGTAACTTAAAGAGCAGGAGGAAGAGGCATAGTATCTTAAAGAGCAGGAGGAAGTGAAAGGAAAATTAGGGCAAGGAAATAGATAAAAGAAATCACTCATGAGGAAGAATCGGCAGAAAAATCCTGGCAACATGAAGAACCAGTCCAGAGGAAACACCCCATACACACACACAAGGGATTCTGAGGTAGCTACTGCAGAGGATTCCACCTATAAAGAAATGTTAGAAATGACAGAAAGGGAATTTGGAATACAGATGATGAAAACAATGAAGGGAATGATGGAAACAATGAAAGAAACTGCTGATAAAGTGGAAAATAACCAAAAGGAAATTCAAAAACAGAATCAAATTAGAGATGAACAATATGAAGGATAAAGAAAGGCTATAGCAGAGCTGAAGGAACTGAAGCAGTCAATTAGGGAACTTAAAGATGCAATAGACAGTATCAACAACAGATTAGACCAAGCAGAAGAAAGAATCTCAGAGATAGAGGACAAAGCTCTTGAGATAACTCAGATAATTAAATAAAGAAGCAGAAAAGAAGGCAGAGAAAGCAGAACATCACTGATATAATTATGAAACTTTATGAAGCGTTCAAACATACAACTTATATGTATCCTGGAAGGGGAAGAAGAATGCTGAGGGAATGGAAGCCATACTAGACAATATGATAAATGAAAATTTCCCAAATACCACGAAATAAACCTTTGGCCAGACTAACTAGAAATAAAAAAGTAAAATCTCTAGTAACCTCAATCAGAAATGATAAAGGGGAAATAACAACTGATGCCACAGAGATACAAGAGATCATCTCTGAATACTACCAGAAACTCTATGCCCAGAAATTTGACAATGTGAAGGAAATGGATCAATATTTGGAATCACACCCTCTCCCTAGACTTAGCCAGGAAGAAATAGATCTCCTGAACAGACCAATTTCAAGCACTGAGATCAAAGAAACAATAAAAAAATCTCCCAACAAAAAAACGCTGTGGTCTGGATGGCTTCACATCAGAATTCTATCAAACTTTCAAAGAAGACCTTACTCCTATACTGCAGAAATTATTCCAAAAACATGAGGAGGAAGGACTCTTTCCCTGACATGTTCAAGGAAGCAAACATCACCCTGCTACCAAAACCAGGAAAAGTCCAAAATCAAAAGGAGAATTTCAGACCAATTTCACTAATGAATATAGATGCAAAAATTCTCAACAAAATCCTAGCCAATAGATTACAGCTTATCATCAAAAAAGTCATACATCATGATCAAGTAGGTTTCATCCCAGGGATGCAAGGCTGGTTTAACATACTTAACTCCATAAATGTTATCCACTGTATTAACACAAACAGAAACAAAGACCATATGATCCTCTCAATAGATGCAGAAAAAGCATTTGATAAAATCCAGCATCCTTTTCTAATTAGAACACTGAAGAGTATAGGCATATGTGGCACCTTTCTGAAACTGATCGAAGCTATCTATGACAAACCCACAGCTAATATTTTACTGAATGGAGTAAAACTGAAAGCTTTATCCTCTTAGAACTAGAACCAGACAAAGTTGTCCTCTGTCACCATTCTATTCAACATAGTGCTGGAAGTTCTAGCCAATACAACTAGGCAAGACAAGGAAATAAAGGGCATCCAAATGGGAACAGAGGAGGTCAAACTCTCCCTCTTTGCTGACGATATGATCTTATACTCAGAGAACCCCAAAGAATCAACCACAAGACTCCTGAAAGTCATTAAAAAATACGGTAATGTCTCAGGATATAAAATCAATGTCCACAAGTCAGTTGCCTTTGTATACACCAATAACAGTCAAGATGAGAGGCATATAAGGACACAACTCCTTTCACCATAGCTTCAAAGAAAATGAAACCCCTAGGAATATACCTAACAAAGGAGATGAAGGACCTCTATAAATAAAGTTATGAAATCCTAAGAAAGGAAATAGCAGAGGCTATTAACAAATGGAAGAACATACCATGCTCATGGCTGGAAAGAATCAACATTGTTAAAATGTCCATACTTCCCAAAGCAATCTACAGATTCAATGCCATCCCTATTAAAATACCAAGATCATACTTTTAAGATTTAGAAAAAAATATTCTGTGTTTTGTATGGAAACAGGAAACCTGTATAGCTAAGGCAGTTTTTAGTAACAAAAACAAAGCTGGGGGCATCAGCACACCAGATTTTAGGCTGTACTACAAAGCCATAGTGGTCAAGACAGCATGGTACTGACACAAAAATAGAGACATAGACATTCGGAATCGAATAGAAAACCAGGAAATGAAGCTAACATCTTACAACCACCTAATCTTCGATAAACCAAATAAGAAGATATCTTAGGGGAAAGACTCCCTATTCAATAAATGGTGCTGGGAAAACTGGATATCCACATGTAAAAGACTGAAACTGGATCCACATCTTCCTCCACTCACAAAAATTGATTCAAGAATGATAAAGGACTTAAATGTAAGGCATGAAACAATAAAAATCCTCAAAGAAAGCATAGTAAAAACACTGGAAGATATTGGCCTGGGGAAAGACTTCATGAAGAAGACTGCCCTGGCAATTGCAACAACAACAAAAATAAACAAATGGGACTTAATCAAACTGAAAAGTTTCTGTACAGCTAAGGAGACAACAACCAAAGCAAATAGATAACCTACACAATGGGAAAGGATATTTGCATATTTTGAATCAGACAAGAGCTTGATAACTAGTATCTATAGAGAACTCAAATTAATTCACATGAAAAAAGCCAACAATCCCATATATCAATGGGCAAGAGACATGAATAGAACCTGCTCTAAAGAAGACAAATGAATGGCTAACAAACATATTTAAAAAATGCTCATCATTCCTAATTATTAGAGAAATGCAAATCAAAACCACCCTGAGATGTCATCTAACCCCAGCAAGAATGGCCCACATCACAAAATCTCAAAACTGCAGATGCTGGATATGTGGAGAAGGGAACACTTTTACACTACTGGTGGGACTGCAAACTAATACAACCTTTTTGGAAGGAAGTATGGAGAACCCTCAAAGAACTCAAGCTAGACTTCCCATTTGATCCTGCAATCCTATTACTGGGCATCTACCCAGAAGGAAAAAAATCCTTTTATCATAAGGACACTTGCATTAGACTGTTCATTGCAGCTCAATTTACAATCGCCAAAATGTGGAAAAAGCCTAAATGCCCACCAACCTAGGAATGGATTAACCACCTGTAGTATATGTATACCATGGAATACTATTCCGCCATTAAAAAAGGAGACTTTACAGCCTTTATATTAATCTAGATGGAAGTGGAACACATTATTCTTAGTAAAGCATCACAAGAATGGTAGAAGCATGAATCCTATGTCCTCAATTTTGATATGAGGACAATTAATGATAATTAATGACAGGGTGGTGGTGGGGGAAGGGGAGAGGAGAGAGAGGGAATAAGGGAGGGGGATAGGGTCTTGGTGTGTGCCACACCTTTGGGAGGCAAGACATGATTATAAGAGGGACTTTACCTAACAAATACAATCAGTGTAACCTGGTTTCTTATACCCTCGATGAATCCTCAACAATTAAAAACAAAAAAAAAGAATTAAATGAAACATATATAGGCACCTAGTAAAGGTTACTTGCTGCTGGGTGGCCCTGGGTAAATCATTTAACAAGTCACCAACCCTTAGTTTCCTCTTTTGTAAAGTAATAGGGATGGATTACATAATTTCAAAGACTTGACAACAGTCAAAACTCTGAGAAAATGTCAGATCCTAGCAGAGGACAGTAGACATACGGAACAAATAGCTCAGGAAAATTCGGCCTCAGATGTGGATTAAATCTTAACCAGAATTGTTAAGATGAAGATGACAGAGACCAAGCAGATTAGAAAGGCAGTCCTCGCCCAGGCATTTATTTAAGGAAATGAACATTGCCTGAATTTTGCTGGGTACATAAAGCAGCTCTCACTCCCCTCACAAAGACCATCCCCACAGAGAGAACCAATGGAGAGAAAGAAAAAGAGCACTATAACCAAAAAAAATATTTTTAAGACCAGAAGAAGTATATTCAATGAAAATCAAATTTTTAAAATTGAACAAAAAGCAAACTGGACTAGGACTGGGTTTCAATACTAGATCCGTCACTAGCTAGATTTCCAATTTTTCTTTGGCTACAAAGAAGTTCCCAGTCAAATGAATTGCTCATTTTTAATAATTCAATAGAAATATTATGGCCTATATATTGTCACTGGAACTCTGCTTCCCCCTTTCACATGGAATTATTATCTTTAACTTATTTTCCATGATCACAGCTTCATTTTTATTTTAGATTTTCCTATTTTATTCTATCTATTCTTATAACCCACTTGAATTAATTTATGAAACATGGCAGAGTATAAATAAATAGAAATCATTCTGTGAGTCACTCATTTACTTGACATGTTATTTTCCTGTGTATAAGACAAGAGTTTGGAACTCTGTCCAGCATCCCTTTCAGCTCTAACCCCATTAATTCTAGTCTTTCATTTTTGTAGCTCAAAGGCCATATTATGTTATATTTTTAGAGTGTTGACTCAGTAAATGCAGATAGCACTGGGCTCTCCAATACATTTTAAGTTTTCTTTGTACTTTTACTAGGAGTCATTTATGCTCTGAAGATTATTTTAGCAACACTAATGAATTTTAAATGACTCATTTTGCAGATTTCCTGTCATCCTGTTACTATTAGGTACTCGATAACCATCCTTAGGATTAGAGATGTAACTCTGACATTTGTACAGAACAGTGTTTTTCAACCTTTATTATCTCACACTTGAACTTACAGTTAAACTTTGGTGACACTCTTAAATTATGCTGATCAAAAATAAAGTGTAAAGAAAGAATATACTTATGGCACTTTGAACTTCTTTTCAAAGTAATTTAATTAATGATCTTTAAAAATTATCACAGCACACCTGGCATACCTAAGATCCTCTCACAGCACACTGTTAAAAATCACTGGTCTAGATTAACAAGCTGTGATATATGTACACCATGGAATACTATTCCGCCATTTAAAAAAATGGAGACTTTACAGCCTTTGTATTAACCTGGATGGAAGTGGAACACATTATTCTTAGTAAAGAATCACAAGAATGGGAGAAGCATGAATCCTATGTACTCAATTTTGATATGAGGACAATTAATGACATGGTGGGGGTAGGAGAAGGGAAGAACAGAGACAGGAAGAAGGAGGGAGCGGTGGGGAAAGGAATAGCAAAGAGAGGGAAGGAGGGAGGGGGTGGGGTCTAGGTGTGTGCCACACCTTTGGAGGGCAAGACACGATTGTAAGAGAGACTTCACCTAACAAATGCAATCAGTAAATCCTGGTTTCTTGTACCCTCAATGAATCCCCAACAATAAATTTAAAAAAAAAATTACTGGTCTAGAATTTTTCAATTTGACTAAGAGTTTGAAAGGATCCCACCTAGATCTCCAGCAACCCTGTGTGATGATGAAAGGGAAATGCAAAGAGATTGACTGACATAGTCAAAGTCACACAGATTGTAATGATTAGAACAAGAACTTGATCTTCTGACTCTCAATCCTTGGCTTCTCCAACCCCCACCCTCTATAAAGACTCTTCCAGCTCCCACTGAACACTTCTAGGTCACATGCCTCCTACGACAGCCTCTTTGATGTGTTGCTCCAGAGAGTTATCTGCTTCAGTCCCATGGAGGACCATAGGATTGGTCTTATCCTTCTCTGACAAACAGACTTTCCAATGTCTGAAAACAGCAATTCCGCACCCTTTAAATCTTTATTCCTGAGCTAACCATCACAGCCAAATTCCCTCAGAGATATTCTGTTAGGCACAAGAGGCTTGGAGACCACCAGCTTTCCAGAGCCATATAGAAAAAATGAAATTAATTGGCTCTAAACTAGAGATAGCAAAATTGAAAATAATAGCCATTTAATTAACTCCTGAAAATGGAACATTATGTCAACTCTATTGTTAAAATTATTATTCATAAAAATATTCATTACAGATGAAAACATTTATGGATTAGATTCTTTTGTTTTGCAAGAATTCCTGAGTAGGCAGAAAAATTGATTAGGAGATATAACCAAATGTAAATTGAATAATCATTCATTGACAAATAATTTTAATGGCAAAACTATAAAAATCCCTTCAACACTTTTATGGAAAATTTTACAATTAATTCAAGACATGGGTGCATTTTAATGTTTGGTCTAAGTAACAAAACCTCCAGAAGAACCTATAGAAAGTTCAAAATGGTCCTGAGCCTTCATGAGCTAAATTTCTCCATACCAGCTGAGATATCTTTTAGTAAAATTACTCCCTATGGCTTCATAGTTCTACAGGTTCTTCTAATTGCTGAGTTTGGCTAGAGCCCCATTTTGGGGGGAGACAACGATATTGCTGGAGAGCACTTTGGCCCTGCCACAATACCACCGGCATGCCCCATAAAGGGGGCACCAGAAGCTTCCTCTCTCCATGCCAGTCAAACCTCATCTCTTCCAGACATGATAAGAAAATGCTCCTAAAAAACTCTGACATGAGCCACTAAAGTTGGCCACATTGCCAGGGGTGTGGTTTTAATTGCCTCAAGGAGCCTTGGGGTTCATGACAGGATCCTAAAAATATTGTAGGTTAAAAACCATTTTGAATCTAGACACAGATTGTTGTTAATCCTGTTAAACTTCTTGTATTCTATTGATACAATTGGTGTCAAAATGGGCAGTTCTTCAAAGGCTCAATGGGTCTGTCAGTGCTTCCTTCAGCAAGCCTAAAGTGAGACCATCTGGTATCAAGTCTAAACAATCGGTGACTTCTCCACCGAGGGGAAGGCTGTGGGCTCAGTTGTGAATTCTGAGGGCTGGTGATGATGACAAACCTACTTCTGGGAGGGCTGAGCCTATGACTTGGCTTCAATCCCAGGCCTTTGGGGAATCCTGGGGAGCTGGGTTATTAAGGCAACAATATTAATGGTCTCTACTGAAGCCACAGTGAATTCTAGAACTTGCTTGTCTGCTGGAAAAATGAAAACCTGAATCTTACTTGGGTTCTAGGAGGATTTCCTGAGTCCCTCTGCCTGAGGCAAAAAATAAAGCAAACTCTTAAAAAGGGCGGGATAGGGGACATGAGAGCCTGAATCAAGAAGATGTGTACATCGTGGTGCCGGTAGCTCAAGCGGCTAAGGCTCCAGCCACACACACCGGAACTGGTGGGTTCGAGTCTGATCTGGGCCTGCCAAACAATGACAACTACAACCAAAAAATGGAGAAACAGAGTCTCACTTTGTCACCCTCGGTACAGTGCCATGGTGTCACAAAGCTCACAGCAACTTCAGGTGTTGTAGTGGATGCCTATAATCCCAGCTACTCAGGAGGCTGAGGCAAGAGAATTGCTTAAGCCCAGGAGTTTGAGGTTGCTGTGAGCTGTGATGCCACAGCACTCTACCCAGGGTGATAGCTTGAGGCTCTGTCTGAAGAAAAAAAAATTAAGAAAATGTGTGCAGGGTGGCACCTGTGGCTCAGTGGGTAGGGCATGGGCCCCATATACCGAGGGTGGCAGGTTCGAACCCAGCCCCGCCAAACTGCAACAAAAAAATAGCCGGGCATTGTGGCAGGCACCTGTGGTCCCATCTACTCAGGAGGCTGAGGCAAGAGAATTGCTTAGGTCCAAGAGTTGGAGGTTGCTGTGAGCTGTGTGACACCATGGCACCCTACCGAGGGTGACAAAGTGAAACTCGGTCTCTCAAAAAAATCAAAAATAAAAAGATGTGTTCAGGCCAGGTGTGGTGGCTCACAGAGGTAATTCTACCACTTTGTAAGGCCAAGGCAGGAGGATCACTCTAGACCAGGAGTTTGAGATCAGCCTGAACAACATAAGGAAACCCTATCTCTACAAAAAATAGAAAAATTAGCCACACATGGTGATGTGCACCAATTATCTCAGCCACTCAGAAAGCTGAGGCAGAAAAATGGCTTGAGCCCAGGAGTTTGAGGTTGCAGTGAACTATGATGATGCTACTGCACTCTAGCCCAGGCAACAGAGCAAGACTCTGTCTCAAAAATAAATAAATAAATAAATAAATAAATAAATAAATAAATAAATAAATAAAAATTTTTAAAAAGTGTACAGAAAAAGCTTTTACCCCAAAGTACCCCATGTTCTCAGAGGTTCAGCATCCTGAGTGAGGATGAATTTGCTTCCCAAAACCCCCTGTCTCCATCAAGCAGTCTGTCCATCCAGGACTATCTCCTGCCCCATTTTCCAAGTCCATTTGTTCCATCTCTGTGCCTCATATCTGAGTTTCCCTTTTTGTTCCAGCCCTTCAGATTAATGTTTAAATAAGCTTGGTTCTAGACTCTGACTTCCCCAATGCTGTCTGCAGACTTCCCTATCTGTACACCCAAAGCCTGTCCTGCTATAGAACACAGCCAGGGCTGCAGAGCTCCATCTCTTGTTGTCCAGGCAAAACTCCAGAAGTTCTAATGCACAGATATCTGGAGCTTCTATGTAGAGACTCAGCCACGGCCCTTGAGGAAAGTGACAGGTGTGGCCATGGAGCAATAAACCACCGTTAGAAATTCAGCAGTACTTATCAGGAGCCTGTGCTATGCAAGGAACAAGTCCCACCTGGGCCCTGCCCTCACAGAGTTTATAGTCACCTTCTAACCTGCTGAAGAGAGACTGTGCTTCTTCACCCACTCCCAGCAGTGCAGTGGTCTGGTTTCCAGAGCAGCTTGCATCTTTCTAATTGTAACACGGACAATAGGAGCAGTCACAGCCATATGGACCAGCACCACCTGGAACAGCAATTAAATAAGGAATCAGTACAGCCAAGGTTCAGTCCATCCTTTCCACCTGATTCTCTCTCTAGTTCATGCATTTTTTTGCTGTGGGAACCCCACAATTAAGAGTTACCTCCAGCATAGATCCATCAGTCACTTCAAGATGCAGCTGTAAAGCAAAAGAAAAAAAAACACACACATAACAGACAATAAATACCCTATAGCTCTCCAGTGTACTGAATTTGCTCTGTCCATTAAAATAAGGAGAAGTAATTTACCTCCCTGGAGAGTACATGACAGCAAGAAAAAGGTAGCTCATGAAACTATATTTATTTTCTGTTAGTTTCATAAAAACAACTCTCATTCAGATTAAAATACTCAAAAACCAAGATTCAGTTATCTACAGAGAATATGACCAATTAAAAAGAAGTATTCTTGAACCACGGGGTTGATTCCTTAAAGGGTGATTCAAGAGACAATACTCTCTTATTACAGATCCCAACATAAGCCTTCTCCCAACAATGACCACAGATACTGGTGTCTCTCAATCATTCAAAGTTTGTGATATCTAACCCAAATCTATTCCTCCAAAATACCATTCAATTCTTATTCTTTTATGCAACCCTCAGTGATATTAAATTTTAGACATCAAAATACACATCGGTTAGGCAATTTTTGAAAACTGAGTTGATTTAACATTTTTCAATTTTTAAATTATTTTTAAACTGGGTATTTTATGGTCTTTTGTGATATTTACTCATGTGCCTCAATTTGTGGAATAAATGCATCACAGAAGGTTCACCTTTACAGTGATTCTTCCCCCTGTGAGAGCCACACAGAACCAATCCCAAAACAAAATAAAATCAGCTTTAGTGATGCAGAAATCCTTTTTACAATTTTAAAGGAGAACTTTTTGATAAAATAATAATGCACATATGAAGACTAAAGTTCCTTTTGTTTGGCAGGATTACTTCTAGAGTTAAAGGAAAAACAGCAATTATAGCTTAAGAACAGAACATCCTAGACTAAAAATTCATTCAGCTTTTATCAAATCTCCTTACTGTCATTGTACAAGAGAATAACAGGAAACTCTTCAGGTGCTCAGACCTTGTTTCCTAGCAATTTATGGAGGCTGAAGGCTCTCAGGAATAAGCAATTGAGCTAAAGCTGGGGAAGGTGGAAACTAGGGTTTCAAATACTGCAGGAAGTGGACTAAGAGGCAATTGTGTGTTCATCGTTACCTTTAATCCAATTTAAAGTCAGGCGTTAGGGAGTGACTTTAACAATGTAACAATGCCTTTAATCAATCAGAAACCAAGTATATCCAAAAAGGTTGTGAAATATGGATAGACAAGGTGTAAGACCCAAACTCTAAGATGCTGCCACGTCTCATATCTCTAAACCGCCTAAGACCTAGTTTTCTGTCCCCTTCCAGTAAATGCCATAAAAACTTCTCCAGACCAGACCCGGTCGTAAAAATACCCCTCCCCACTTCCTTGTGGGACAGCACCAGTAAATTCCCCTTTGAAGCTTACTCCTTGTGCAAACCACCAGTTATGCCATAAATATCTTGCTTACTCAGCTTGCTTGCTCAACTAAATTTCTTGCCACACAGCATATCTAAGGCCTATTCTGAGACCCATCAACTGTCACGTAGCGATAACCAACTTCCCTCCAGACCACATTCCTGCCTACCCCTCCTTGCGGTCTTTGCCTTTATAATCAGACTGTAACAGCACCTCTTGTTCCTTCGCCCAGAGCTGCTGAGGGACCCTGACGCGCGTCAGCCAATAAACCAGCCTCTTGCTTTTGCATCGACCTTCGTGTGGTGTCTCTCTTTCGGGGTCGCATCCCTCTTGGGACCCCGTTTGGGTCCAACAAAGGTAAGGAAAAAGTAACTGTCTAATAAAAGGAAGCTAAAATATAGTGTGTGAATCAGGTTGCAGAGCAGCCAGGAGTTCAGCACCTGATCCCGAGACAGAGAGAGACAGCAAGGCCTCACACGAGCACACATGAATCATAACAATGCAGTTTCCTTTAACTCTAGAAGTGATCCTGCCAAACAAAATAAGCTTCATTCAGTCTTCACACGTATGTTATTATTTTATTTAAAAAATTCACCTGTAAATTCGTGATCTAAAAAAGGATTTCTGTATCACTGGCAGAGATTCATTTTTGTCTTCGGATTGGTTTTATATGACTCTTAAGACTTTGCTAAAAGTTGGTACAGATGAGGTCAGAAGAAAAGGCTGGGGAATCAGAATACAAATCTAAATTATATATGGCATATTTTCAATTATGTAAAAATAAAGGAAATTTACCAGACTTTAACTGTGGTTATTTCTAGGACTGTAGGAATTGTGGATGGTTTTTTTTTTTTTTGCTTTTTTGTATTTTCCCAATTTCTACAGTGAGTATTTATCTCTGACTTCCATGTACATATGTATAACAAAGAAATGTTTTGAGGGAAAGAAGAAAGGAAGGGGGCGGGGAGAAGGAGGGAGGGAGGGATGCAGGACAGGTGGTGCCAGAACCTGCTGCCTTAGCTGGGGCAGTGTTGGTGCAGGGGCAGCCAGCAGAGGAACCAGCAGGCTAGAGGGTAGGCAGGGGGAGCCCAGAAGCTCCAGGAGCCAGAGGGGTTGGACAACTGTGGAGTGGGGGCGGGGGAGACACTGGTGCCTTGGTGTCTCCTTCCTCCTGCACTTCTGGCTGAAGGGGGAAGCCCACCTTTTCTAGGGCTGGTCAATTTCATGTAAGTTTCCAAGGCCTGAGAGTTTCAGCCTCTGCTGCTAAATGTAGGACTGAGTGTCACTTTAAAGGACCAGGGCCCTAGATGTAACTGAGTGCCAGCACCCTACTGCTAAATGTAAGGCTGAATGTCTCTTTAAGAGGACCCAGACCCTAAATGTAACCCCTTGGGAATATATATATATATATATATATGTCGAAGAGCCTGAAGACAGAGGCAGGGAGCAAGAGAGCTTGTTCTCAGACCTGGGTCCTCTCTGCCAAGAGCTTTGGCATTTTTTGTATTCTTTGTTTCTGTAAATAAAATCCTGTCTTATCATTGACCTATGATCCTTGTATTCATTCTTTCAATCACCAAGACCAAGACTGGAAACCCAGGTATCATATTTGGCCACCACAAAGGAACTGAAGATGAAATTCCAGTATCGGAAGGAAGGAAGATTAAATTAATTTTGGAGTTCAAGGGACAGCAAGCAAAGATAAATCCCTCTAAGAGAAAACTAATTGAAGGAAGACTCAATCAAGAAGCTAGGGATGAAGTAGGTGCGGAAACATTAAAATCCAACGGAGAGGCTACACCATTAGGGTGCAGGGCTGGAGAGAAGCGAGGGTTGGATTCTAAGAGGGCCCTGGGGGTGAAACCAAACATGGGCTGTAACCATGATGGGCTCTTTAGTTAGGCTGTGGAGCTGTAATGTACCCACCTGTGTGTACTGGTACCCCCATTTCCTCAGACTGTAATAAAATAGACTTTGGATCAAAGTTACCAACTGAATGTGTAAACTCAAAACCTATTCCAGAAGAGGACACAGAGGAATAGAAGAGAAAGACAGCCATTCCAAAAGATGCCATCTAGAGAGGACATCCACTGATGCCAGTGGAAAGAGGCCATGATAAACATATCCCAGGAGCAGATTGACAGGGACCCAAAGCAACTGCTCTCAGCCCAGACAGACCTCCAGGAGCACAGCATCCCAAAGGCAGACCCAGGTGAGGAGTGGAGGAAACCTGCAGAGTCTCCAGTGTAAGAGCTGCCATCCCATCCTCCTCCTCTCAGTGACTGCTGCACAGTCCAGGATAGGACGACCTGAAAGTGAATCTTTAAGGGAGGCACATGATATTTACATGGTAACAGAGAAAACAGTTCACATATGTTAGTTCTCAGTCTTTCTCCTCCTCCCAGGCTTAAGAGAATTCAATCTCAACCCTCCTCACCCCACCACCAACCATGGATGGTCTTGCTTTGATAAATAAGCCCTTTGGGACCAGTTAAAGCAGAGGGACTGGAAGTGGGAGAATGATGGGATGCATAGGGGTTAGAAGTGGGAGCATGAAGGATTTTGTTGGTGGGAAGCTGGGGTGAGGGAGATCAGAAAGCAGCTTGAGTGTGAAGGAAGTGGATGGAGGACAAAAGAGAAGATAAAAATGTGTTGCTGAACTCTTGCAGAGTTCAAGAAAGGCAACTAAATGTCTGATATTGTTGGAAGTTACTTTTGAAAACTGGACAGTATCATTTTAACCACAACAGTGACCTGAGACTGTCCCAGGAGGACACAGGCTTTTTAAAGATTACACTGTCGATGAGGCACATCTCCTTCCTTGGGGACTGTGGGGCTCAGGGGTGAAGTTAACTAGACCCAGCAAAATCACAGCAAACAACTTTACTCCCTAATGTTCTTGTGTGTATTGGCCAAAATAAGGGTCTTTACCCCTCGCTGTTTCCCCCTGGGATTTTTTTCTAACAGAATCATCCCTGAAGCTCCTAACTCTGAAACTTGCTCAAATTTCTCTGACATTACAGAAAGTATAAAAGCACATAGTGTTAGAAGTGACAGGGGAAAAAATGATATCTTCCCTGAGCTTGAGCTATGCAAAAATGTCTACTCTGGGCACGTTTTAAAAGATAAATGAAGAAATCTGAAATATTCTTTGTATCCAGAGCATGGTGCTTGACAATTTCATACCTTGGGGCTCCCTAATGGAAGCCCTTTAATGAAGTCACTTGTGTTTAGCTGAGTCAGTAGAAATAAGGTGCCAGTCTGGTACACCTAGCTGGTTCTACTAATCTTGATTGTGCAGTCACAGGCATATTCATAGGTGCATCCTGGTACCTGTTGGGATTCCTGAGAACACAAGAGATAAATGGAAACAAATGACTTCCCCAATATAGTGCAGAAATACTCACTGCATGGCACAATACAGGACAAAGATAAAAAGAATGTGGCATCCATTCTGCCACCCCACTTTCAGTGACCCTGACAGACTCAATAATCAGTCAATATAATCTTTCCTGCTGAACCAGGTGTGGTCCCAGAAATATTCTCTTTGTAGTTCCCAGGCAGTCAGAGCTGGCATGTGAGATGAGATCTATCTGCTATTCCTACTATGTGGAATAATTATAGCCAAAATGTCAATTTGGGATGGGTATTCAAAGATCCACCCCAGGGACATACAGGGTATTAGAGTTGATGGTGCAGAGACAAACTGATAGCAGAGTAGTCAGCCTTCTGCAAAAATCATAGGTTGCATACAAGTGGCAGGTGCCAGAAAAGGCCTCCCTCAAAATTCACAAATGTCTCCTATTTCCCTTCTTGGTTTTAGGCACTGAGAACTGCTGTTCAAATAAAGGCATTTGCAGGAAAGAGTAATCTTTTATGCTATCATGTTTCTACACAACTTGACTCAAATTAATTTTTTTTTTTTTTTAGAGACAGTCTCATTTTGTCGCCCTCAGTAGAGTGCTGTGACATCACAGGTCCCAGCAACCTCCAGTTCTTGGGCTTAGGTGATTCTCTTGTCTCAGTCTCCTGAGTAGCTGGGGCCACAGGTGCCCACCACAACACCCAGCTATTTTTTATTGCAGTTTGGCCAGGGCTAGGTTTGAACCCACCACCATTGGTATATGGGGCAGGCGCCCTACTCACTGAACCACAGGCACTGCCCCTCAAATTAACTTATTACATCAACAAACCAGACACCTGAAAGACTCTGAAGAGTTAAGGTTCAAGCTGGCTCTGGTTTAAAGAGACAAACGACCAGCAGTCAGTCAAAGGAGGTGCCAAGGCCTGGGTGCATATACTAGTGGTAACCTCCTTCATAAGCCAAGCATCAGATCCTCAACTAGGGAACAAAATCCCGTATTAAAGAGCTGAGAAAAAATATTTGATTAGGACTCTATTTATAGTAAATGAAATTAAAATTTAAGAAAATAATTTTCTTATCTTTTATAATTAGATTATAATTGGCAGAACAATGTACTGAGCCTTTAAACAACTGAAATATTTATATTGGGGGAAGGCATTACTTTTCCAACAAAGAGGAAATGAAGAGGGCATAATGGTATTGTTAAACATCCTTCACATTTGATCTCTGCACTACGATCATAAAGAATATCCCTTCTGCTAAAATATCCAAGGGATTACTAATTTATCAATATTGATATCCTTTGACATTCAAATCATTTGCTGTGAAGACCATCATGTCATAATCCTTAGTGGCTTTCTCTTCTACAGTCATTAACTTATCTGACTTTCCCTGGCCTCATCTACGTATGATTTGAGCCATACTCTAACATCATTTTCTTCAACTTCATGAAATATTTGCAAGACAGACAATTCCCTTTGCAACCCATTTATGTTGAGTTTGAATTTATATTATTCGAAGTTACAACATCCATTGATGAAATTGGAAAAATATATTCATAGGTGAAGAGACATCGGTGATAACATTACATGGGGGGGGCGACTTGAAAGAAGAAAAATTTTACAAGTTCATGGGTGATTACTTTCATGCAGTGATAAATTTTGCTTCCCTATGAAACCATATACTTGTTGGGACTAAGATAATGAACACTCAGACATTGAGGATACCTACCTTGTGCAACCTTTACCCTGGCACACAACTGATTGATCAGAGAGGATCACTGATGCAACTAAACCAATCATTTTCTGTTTCATGGGAATTTAGAATTAACACACAGAGGGTACAAAAAAATGTATACACAATTTAAGAAAGGGAAAAATTGTATTAAAATTGTAATACTCAAGTCACGTTTGACTTCTGCAATTGTAAGAAATACAAGATACATAAGATAACAAACATTATCTGTATATACTGAGCATTGCGATATAGTTTTTTCCTTTCTTAAAATGTACATACATTTTTTGGTTCCCTCTGTACATATATATATGTATAGCAAATATATATGAGGGCTGTCCAGAAAGTACCCACCCATGTAATATGAAAAAGAACATCCCTTATATACTGTGTAGTGATCTTTTAACTTTTCATTACACATCCCTATCAGTAAAAAGAGTTTAACTATGTACTTTCAATAGATAAGTTTTTATCTATAAATTGTATTTATAACATATATAGTATATTTTTAAACTATATGACTATAATTAAATATTTTTTAAATATGAGTGAAAATATTTTCAAGGTTTTTAGTTTCTGACCAATATAAAGTCTTTGTATTCCTCATAACAAAAATTATTTTTAAAAAATTAATTTTTTCAGGTTATTGTGCAAGTACAAATAGTCAGATCACAATTTTTGAATTTGTTAGGTGGTAGAATCCCTCTTGTAGTTGTGTCCCACACCCCAAAAGTGTGCCACACACCCTGCCTTGTGCCCTTTAAGTGGGAGCACATGAATTCCTCCCCCTCCCCCGGCCTCCTCCCGCCCACGTGAATAGAATTAAGTTTTAATTCCTATGAGGGTGTGTATTAGATTGTCTATTGGTTTCATAATAAAATTGAATACATTAGATACTTGCTTTTCCATTATTGTGATACTTAGAGTGTGTTTCAACTCCAAGTTAATACAAAAAATGTAAAGTCACCATCTTTTCTTACAGCTGAGTAGTACTCCATGGTATACATACACTGCAGTTTTGCCAACTTTTTGTTTCACTGATTTTCTGAATGATTCTTTTGTTCTCAATTTCATTTATTTCTGATTTAATTTAGTTATTTCTTTTCTTCTTTTGGGATTGAATTACTCTTCCTTTTCCATTTCCTTAAGAAGATTCATTAGGCTGTTGATATGCTGTCTCTCTGTTTTTCAGATATAGGCCGATCTGACAGTGTCCCCTGACCACAAAGCATCCCTCCTAGAGGCTGCAGAGGCCACTCAGCTTACCCCAACAATGGCCACTGGAGCTCAGCAGGCATACCAGAGCTGGCTATACACTAGGACCCTGTGGACTGTTCCTCCCGCAGGCTCAGTCTTCCCACAGTGGTGACACCCCATCATCAGCCACCAAGCCAATGGGAGAACCACCTCACCTGGCATTCAACCCTAGCCACAGGATGCTGTTCCAGTCTACTAGCTACATCAATGAGCAGCCCAGTCAAAAATCAAAATACTACAGGACAGCCCTTTCCCATCCCCAGACCTCCATGGCACACCTAGCCAATTGGCCAGCCTCTGCCCATACCAAGCATCTGCTTTCCGCATCAGTGTTCTTTAGTTCCAGACCTCCTTGTGGGCTCCTGTGCTCCGGTGCCTGCTTCACTGTGCCCCTAGAGTGATGTTTCTGTGCAGATTCCCCAGCCATCAGTGGCTGAAGTCCACTTCCCCCTCATGTCTCACCATGAGTAGCTGGCAAGGAGATGTCTCTAGTCTACTTCCTTGCTCTGCCCCTTAATATTTTAATTTTTTATCATTCATTATTTTAAAAGACTATATTCAATTCTATTATGCAAAAGTTCACATTTATTCCAATAGTTGGTTTTAAAAGCTGCACAACTAACAACTTAATTCATAGTAACAAATAGGTTCAAATGGAATAAAAGATATGTCACTGGCCAGATTTTCAACATTATGATTTTTTAATCCCAACTACCAACTATGCAAAGATTTCTGCTGATATCAGGTTCACAAATTCCGACTTTCTCATGTCCAGTCACTTTTCATAAAGTAATCAAACCCATTGACTTTCTTTTCTGGAAATCTCTACATAAGTTAGAAAATTCTGTTTTTTAAAATGTAGAACTATCAAGACTTTTATGGGTGAGACATTATTTTCAACAACAAAATCATATAATAATAGAGATATTACCAAACATCCATTTTCAAGATGTTCTTTTCATAGCAAGAGTTCTTTTGAAAAGCAGATATGGTACTTTCTCTCTCACTAACAAAATGCCATTTTCACCTTGAAAAAACAGAATAAGCTTTTCTTTTTTCTTTTTGATGGTTTAGAACAGCAGAAATTTATTCTCTAATAGTTTTGGAGGCCAGAGTTCATGAAATCAAGGTGTTTGCAGGCTCGGCTTTTTGTGGAGGCCCTACGGGAGAAACCTATTAAAGGCCTCCCCCCTAGATAGTGGTGTCTATTGGCAATATTTGGCATCCCTTAGGTTGTAGCTGCTTAACTCCAGTCTCTGCCTTTGTCCTTTACATGGCCTCCTTCTGAGTATGTTTTCTATCTTCTCTTCTGTCTCTTATGTGGCCACGTGTCATTTGTTTTAGGAACTACATGGTAAAGCCAGATCTCTTAATTAAATCTGCAAAGGCCTTTTTTCCAAAAAAGGGCACATTTACAGGTTCTGGGTAGACTAATCTTTTGGAGGGGGGTCACTATTCAACCTTCTTTACATTGACATCAATGAAGCTCCTAAATTGACAACAGCAACACTTGCTTGATCCCTGGATGAGGAAAAGATGGAAATAGGAAAGACTTCCAGAAATGCTCAACTTCTTCCTGGTCAACCTACATCTACCAACCTTCAGATATGGTATCTTAAAGTCACTGCTCTCTAACTTATTCTCAAAATAAACTTATTTTTAATAGATTTTTAATATGTTTTAGTATAGACAAAAGGTCAGGAAATTTGGAATATTTGTCTTCTTGAAAAAAAAACATATAACTCTTATCTTTAAGAAAGACCATTCTGGCTCATGCCTGTGGCTCAAGTGGCTAAGGTGCCAGCCACATACACCTAAGGTGGTGGGTTCAAATCCAGCCTGGGCCCACCAAACAACAATGACAGCTGCAACCAAAAAATAGCTGAGCGTTGTGGCAGGCGCCTGTGGTCCCAGCTACTTGGGAGGCTAAGGCAGGAGATTCACTTGAGCCCAGGAGTTGGAGGTTGCTGTGAGCTGTGATGCCATAGCACTCTACCCAGGGGGATAGCTTGAGGCTCTGTCTCAAAAAAAAAAAAAAAAGAAAAGAAAAGAAAAGAAAGACCATCCTTTAGCCACAAGATGACAAAAAAAAATTCTTGCAATGCAAAACATTTTCATAGTCAATTTTTTCCATTTTACAAAGTATTGAGATGATTCTACCACTAAATCCTTGTTATCATAAAATTAACCACATCAGTGACCTACTATGGCACTTTGTACCCTTTTGACTTTAATTCTTTCCTCTACTGGTTTGTCCATCAACAACAGAGAATGGATTTTACATATGAAGTTAATCAACTAGTCTCACTCAGAATTATTTTTATTCTAATCATAGCAATTGATCCATTAGGTGTTACATGTAGGTATGACATTATTTCATTAAAGAGTTCATTTCCTGTGTGACAATGGATGACAGTTGTGTATCTGTACATTGACGTGGGCAGCATAGATCCTCATACCTTGGATGTCTGGGTCATTTTGTCAGCAGCAGACAGCATGTGAGTGAATATTTGTACATCATCAGGAATCCACTTTTCCCCTTCACAAAAGAAAGAAGCTATTTTATTAACAATAGACATAGGTGAGAAAGCGTCAATTATAATGAGAGGAAAGTGCAGAGCAAAAAGCAAATGAGAAAAAAAATGATTACTGGTCAAGGCTACTCTGTAACAAATGTCCTGTAATCACTCTGAAGAGCTCTGAAAATAGGTTATTTAGCTCCCCAGTCTTAGGACCTAATGCAACTGGATAGAATTTGCCTTTAAAAAAAATCCTTTTCTATCTTTCATTCTCAAGCAGTATCACAGTAGTGATAAGCTGGATACCAAAGGATAGTTACTGTTTTTAAATGCTTAAATGGCTCAGTCTATCTATACTCTCAAAATTATTTGATTCACTGGAGGGAATTAAGAAAACATACTGACGTGTTAGAAGAGATTTCCAAAGGAATCACATTTTTGCTGCAAATCAGAGTCTTAGCCTGCCATAGCTTTGGCTCTTATTCTCACCTTCTATGAAACATTTTTTAATGTTTCTCACTGTTACAAAGATTCAGAATTTAATTTCAAACAGCTGAATAGAAATGACAGTTTCCAAATTAAAAGTAAGCACAATCTCCATGACACTCTTCATAAAATTCCTTTTAATCTTAAAATGACCAAAGGTCCCTCTGACTGCAAATGGAATTAAATCAGAACTTGGCACAACACCAGTGTTTCCTTGCCATTCCTGAGTATAGTCTCTGGCAAAGGGTATTAACCCTAGAACCATGTTATTAGCAGAATTACTTTCTGTTTCTTAGGATAGGACACCAAGAATTTTTCTTTCTCAAGCCTGTTTGGAGGTAAGAGCATTCAATTCAGCACACAAATGCTGAGTTTCTGCTTTGCTCAAACACTTGGTCTCAGTTCTGTAAGGGCTTTAAGAGCACCCTCAGGGAAGAAGAATTATGTGCATTTTTTTTTAAATGTACCAGGAAGCTTAATGTTCTAAGAGTAACTAACTATTAAAAGTGTCAGTTTCCGGCTTGGTGCCTGTGGCTCAAGTGGCTAAGGCGCCAGCCACATACACTAAGGTGGTGGGTTCAAATCCAGCCTGGGCCCACCAAACAACAATGGCGGCTGCAACCAAAAAAATAACTGGGCATTGTGGCAGGCGCCTGTGGTCCCAGCTACTTGAGAGGCTGAGGCAGGAGTTGGAAGCTCGCTTGAGCCCAGGAGTTGGAAGTTGCTGTGAACTGTGATGCCACAGCACTCTACCCGGGTGACAGCTTGAGGCTCTGTCTCAAAAAAAAGAAAAAAAAAGTGTCAGTTCCAAAATTCCAAATTATTAAATTATAACATTTAGTTGGCAGAATAATCCAGGTTAAAAGCTAAACTCACTTTTCTCCTTTGATCAAATTAAAGTTTCTATGCATGGAAAATTTAAAAAAAAAAACCTCAAGTTTGTAGAGATTGGGGGTGCAACAAGATGGACATCATTTTTTAACAACAGGACCTCAAGGACAGCCCTGAGGTTGAATTATCGGGATCCACTGTCTGGTTGTGAATCAGTCTAATCTAGTGATAATAGACCCAAGAAGAGCATCCTTTCCATGACAAATTCATATTAAGTGAACAAACCAGTTCCTAAACCCATAAAGCAAACTATTTTTCCTTCATTAAATCCATCCCCCATTCTAAAAGCAAATTTAAGGTTAATTAGCAATATGCACACAGGTTATGAGAGAAATAAATCCAAAAGAAGAATAATGAGGCAAAAAAAGACAAAAATAAGAAAGCAAGATGGCATTGGGAGTGAAGTCAGCCCACAAAGTATTGCAGGAGGTCTATGTCCTTGCAAAATAGCCTCCTTGTACCTGGAATAACAAGGCAAATACAGTGAGTTACACAGTGTGCTGACACCATTCTTGTATCAAGACATGAGAAAAGACAAAAATAACAATAATCAGTAGAGAGAAACTTTACCTAACAAATGCAAACATTGTAACCTAATTCATTGTACCCTCAATTAAAAAAAAAAAAAAACAGAAGATTGTTAAGAACAGAGTAAATATAATGGGTTACAGAGAGACACTCCCCTAAATTCGAGAAAAACTTGATCTTGTTAGTCAAGCAAGACACACAGACTTATGACTCCAGTAACTCCAGTTACTGAGTCCCCCTTGCCCAGGTTTCCTTCTGGTCAGCACTGTGGAGCTGATTCCCCGCACCCACTCTCCTGTGCTCACACTCCCCTTCACTGACATGTGAATGTGCTCAGACACCTGGACTAACTCCGCATGTGAGTCTTAGACATGCTTTGTCTGGTCCCATCTTTATCTCTGAATTTTTTCAGACCAAACCTACAAATTTATTAGGCAAAATGCACTAGCTATGAACTAGATGCATGATTCCCCCGAAGATAACAGTAGTGCTTCTAATTTATCAGGGATCTTGGCATGGGTCAAAATAAAAGTGACCTTAGATACAGATTCTAGTTAGGAGATTCTTCTGCCAACAGTAGAACACATTTTAAGCTTCTATACAAAATTGAGCATACCCCTTAATAGTATTTCAGCCAGTGGGAATGTGTTCTAAGGAAGAAATGAAAAATAGGAAAGAAAAAAAAAATCCTATATCGAAAAATATCCATTGTCAAAAAAATCCATGTTTGTTTATAAAAATAAATAAGTAGAAATGACTTAAATGTCCAAGAATTGAGAAACTGATGAATAAACTGTGTTGACTCAATGCTATATTATACATCACTAAAATGATGTTTAAGAAAATTCTGTTGTACCACAGACAAAGGCTCATAACACAATGTTTAGTCCTTTCTTTAAGAAAGGAGTATAGCAACTTGCATATACATTAGAATCACAACTTTTGGAGAAAGCTCCTAGGCATGAGATAAAAGGGTTGAAAGGAAAATCAACCAAATGCCAACAACTCCCTTAGAATGGTAGGATCATGGTGATTTTTTAAAATCTATTTTTTAAATTTTCTTTTATTGTGGTCCTATCATGAGATACAGATAAACAAAAACATTCAGACTAATTTAAACTATGTGACATATATCAAATAGGTTTTTTAATTGTTATAGAAAGATAGATAATTAGATAGACAGTGACACAGATCATGAGAAGCCTGTGTTCTTGAGGATACAGGAGAATCTCTCCCTGGGAATCGCTTGAGTCAAGGCAAGAGGAGTAGGGAGGTTCAGAGCAGGGTAGGAAGTCTCGCCATAGAGGACAGGAATGAAAACAGATAAATGCTGTCTGCTCTATTATTACCAGCTTATTTTTACTTGAACATTGCTATAGACTATAGTATTTATTGGTTTTTTTGTTTGTTTATTTGTTTGTTTGTTTGTTTTTTGAGATGAGCCTCAAGCTATCCTCCTGGGTAGAGCGCCGTGGCATCACAGCTCACAGCAACCTCCAGCTCCTGGGCTCAAGCGATTCTCCTGCCTCTGCCTCCCAAGTAGCTGGGATGACAGGCACCTGCCACAACACCCGGCTATTTTTCAGTTGCAGCTGTCCTTGTTATTTGGCGAGCCAGGTTGGATTGGAACCCGCTAGCTTAGGTGTTTGTAGTTGGCACCTTAGCCGCTTGAGTCACAGGTGCCAAGCCTATAGTATTTAAAATCACTGTTTAAACTAGATAATGGTAGATACAAGTCATTTCCAAATCTCTCTCCAAAGTCATTTCTCAGCATAATCTTTACTAAGCCCTAACGGCATCAAAGTGTTCCAGGAGTGCCTCTCATCCCCTGTCTCCTACCAAAGACTTAGGTCTGAGAGAGTTGAAAGGTCTTCAGAAATAAAATAAAACACAACAAATCTAAGATGCTAACTGATCCTACCTGATTCAAATCCTGGCCTGTAAATGCCATACCTACCACTGAAAGATTAAAAAATTAAAGTGAAATAAAAGTACTGTCCATCTGCTTTATTTCTGCCTGCTCCATTAAATATGCCCATTTTATATATGGCCTTGAGACTTGAAGTTGGGTGATTTAAACAATAGAAATTTTTTTCTCACTGCTCTGGACTAGAAGTTCAAGATCAAGGTGTCAGTAGTGTTGGTGCCCTTCTGAGGCCTCCCTACTTGGCCTTTAGATGTTGTCTTCTCCCTCTACCTTCATGTGATCTTCCCTGTTCCTGTCCGTATCCTAATAATCTCTTTTAAGGATACTAGTCATATTTGGATTAGGGCCCACACCTATGACCTCTTATCTTAATTACCTCTATAAAAGCCCTGTCTCCAAATCCAGTCACATTCTGAGATACATACCGGGGTTGGGACTTCAACATATGAACTTGGGAAGGACACAGTTTTACCCACAACAGATCTGAATTCTGCTTTTTAGAAACATTTCATCTAATACAAACATGGATAAATAAAAACAAAATCAAGTAAGCATTGAGGAACCCCTGAATTGTGCTGCCAGTGGATAAAATAAGCACTGGCATTAGGTGAGATTTTTGTCACATGCAGCTGCCATTGTTTTATCTTACATAATCTAAATCATGTAATGAACCATGTCATGAAGGAATTCTTAGAATTAGCTTTTTTCTTCCTAAACCCAACCTCATGACATGAAACCATGAGCTCTCAGATTCTTCTTATTGGGGCCTGAACTGATTTTGTAACTGATCTTTGATTCTCCCAGAGTAGACCTTACAAAATGTTAGAGAAAGCATAATTTAATGACTTCATATACACACTATATACAAGGTCCCCGTCTCTGCTACAGGCTGAGGAAACAAAAGAAGACTACTCCATGGATTTATCTGTACCTCTTCAAACAGCCTTTAGGTTGTTCAAAAATAACAGCAGGAGAGAGAAATCTACCCTCACTACACACTTATTAGGTGTCTACTGAATTCATAGCACAGCAAAGGAGTCATAGGTGAGACAAAATGAAGAGGAGTTGCCCTGACTTCCAGCTAGTTGCAGGACTTGATAGCCTGACTATTAGCACACCTCCTGAAGAAATTCCCCTTAGGTTTCATGCTTTTTCCCTCTAGGGACCAGGCAGACTGCAAGTGATACCAGAACTTCATCTTCAGTGGGTTCTTGGTCTCAGTGATTTGAAGAATGAATCCATGGACCACAGATCAGTGGTTAGACAGGATTTATTTACAGAAAAGAAAAGAATACAAAAACACCAAAGCTCCTGGCAAAGAGAGAAAACCCAAGTTGAGGAGGGGAGCTCTCTCTTTCCTTCTCTCTATCTCTCCATCTCCCCCCAGGCTCTTTGTCTAGGGGTATATATAGGTGCATGAGTTCCTTGTATATGAAGCCAGGAAATGAATGGATACAGTCCTTACCCCTGGGGCAAGGTGAATGAACGCATTAATGAATGGACACAGTCCATTCTTGAAATTGAGGCCTAAGAAACTTACCTGAAATTGACCTAGGCATAGGAAATGGGGGGTTCCCTGTTCAGTCATAAGCGCAAGGGGAAGGAGAGACCTAGGTGCGAAGTCTCCCAGCAGTTGTCCGGCCCCTCTGGCTATTAGAGCCTCCAGTGGGGGTGGAGGTGGGAGCTCCTCCCTTGCCTACCCTCCAGCCTGCTGGTTGCTCTGACAGCTGCTGGCCACACCAACACACCCAAGCCAGAGGCAGTGGGTCCAAGGCGCCACCTGCCCTGTATCACAAGGATGCTCAAGTGATACCTTCCTGCAAGACCAATTGCCGTATCTTCTTAAATACTAATCCTTTGTTTAGACTGCAAAAGTCATCCACGGACAAATAGCTATCATGTTTAAAGGATATATTTAAAATATAGATTTAAGCTGAAGATAATTTTCATGCAAATGACCTATTGTCAAAAGTATCACCAAAAAAGATGAATTTATCAATCTATTAAAAGGATCCACAGTAGGAATCTCCTCGGAGCAAATTTTCCTCCCCTCCTCCATGTCCAGTAGCATATCTCCTTCCCCACTCCTAACAGAAATAAATTTACATGTAAATCAAAGTATGCCACCTGCTGCTTGTAATTTCAATCAGTAAAGTGGAAAGCATTTGTTAAATGCTTCCTATGTACAAGTTATGTTTTAAGTGCTTAGAGGTTCAAAAGAACCACATGGAATCTCTCTAGATCCATTTAAAAACCTATATTGTTACATTGAAAATGTATCAAAGTTTCCAAAGAAAAAAGAGAAATATGCCTCTTTGGGAATCTTTTTCTCTTTGTGAGCCTTTGAAGCTCATATTGAATACTATAAAAGAGTTTCTGAGACTTGAATTCTTAAAGGAAAATAGAAAACAGGCTTGTCTGAGGTTTGAAAGCGAAGTTGTAAAGGCCACTATGAGGGCTTCTTCAGGGACAATAGTGCTCTCAGCATTTATGAGTTATTCATTAGAAAATCAGGGTCTACCTGGCTGACACTGTGGGTGCCAAGGCAAAACTTTCATCCTTGCTGGAAGGTAAGATCTGTAAAGCCAAATGTGGGCTTCTGTGTGTTTCTAAAGGGCAGTTCTAAATCATAAGAATGGAAAAGAGAAAGAGGATGGCGGATAGAGAAGGGTGTTCTGTTCTGTCCATGAGAGAAAATGGCATATTTTCTTTTCATATCTTCATTTTTCCAAGAGGAAGAGCTGCTCAAGGACTCATTAGCAGAAATAGGAGGCAAGGAGAAAATGAATTCTGCAAAGACAATCATAAGGAATTGGAGCCACTACCATAATTTTTAAACTCAAAGGTCCTAATAATACCGGATTTTTGACTTTGGATTTCCAGGCTCTTGGTCTCGATGATTCGATGAATGAATCGATGGACCACAGGATGGACAGTAAGTTAGGTTTTATTTACAGAGGTATTATTACAGCTCTTACAAAGAGCCAAACCTCCTTGCAGGGCAGGATGCAAGTGTTACAGCTCTTACAAAGAGCCAAACCTCCTTGCAGAACAGGATGCAAGTGTTACAGCTCTTACAAAGAGCCAAACTTCCTTGCAGAGCAGGGTATAAGTGTTACAGCTCTTCCTCTTTCTCCCATGGAGGTCTGTGACAGTCCGCTGAGGTCTTTACTTTCCTGTTCTCTCTTCCTCGAAGGTCTGCAACGATCTGCTGAAGTCTTGCTCTTCTGCTCTATCTTCCTTGATGATCTGAGATGATCTGCCCCTAGGCTCTCTGCTCAGGGGTTTATATAGGGGCAGTTGTCCAATGAGCTGAGAGCTTAGCTGATTGGTCTATAAAATAGACCAGTCAGGAGCAGGATTGAAAATGGACCAATCAGGGATGCACTGGAGG
>CAUYQV010116817.1:0-15673 GCA_963574575.1 Galagoides demidoff
GCTCACATCACTCAATGTGTGAGTGAGTTGTTGTTGTATCTGTGGAAGGTTCAGGGTGGTTGCAGGGAAGGTTGCAAGACTAAGACCCCTGTCTGTACAAAAAATAGAAAAATTAGCTAGGCATAGTGGTGCACATCTGTAGTCCTAGCTACTTAGGAGTATGGCTTTAGCCCAAGAGTTTGAGGTTGCAGTGAGCTATGATGATGCAATGCACTCTAGCCTAGGTGACAGAGCAAGACCCTATCTTAAAAAAAAAAGAAAAGAAAAGAAAAGAAATAAGGAAGGGAGGATAACTTGGAGACAACAGAACAGCACCATGCACCACCAGATTTTTCAGAGCTTAGAACAAGGAATAGGAGTTCACACAAAGCTAGAGAAACCCTTCAACAACTTCACTTATTCCACCATGAGGCCCATGCAGGGGGATTATGGCTGCCACTGCTCACCAACATGCAAGCCTGGCTCTCATTGTTTTCCTTCTACTCATCATTTCTACTTCAGGGAAAGATCATTTGCAAGAAATACCAAACAACTGTTTAATAATTGAGGCAAATAGATGCATAAATTTTCTAATTATCCCATTTGATTGGAAGAAATTTCCTAAAAGCAGAATAGAACCCAACCACAGACAACATAACAACAAATGCACCAAACCCAGAATTGGATACACACAAGTGCAGCATCTGTTGTTGAGTAAGACCTGGGAGGTAGTTGTAGTATTAGTTTATTAAGTAAGAAATGTCCAATTTCCTTAAGTACTAAGTTTCACAGTTGATCTCGCTGACATTTCACTTTGATACTTTTTGGGTGGGGATATGTTTGTGAAGGTACATCTTCATTCTTTCAAATGCACTTTTTTTTTTTGTTTTGTTTTTGAGACAGAGTCTCATTCTATCACTCTGGATAGAGTGCCATCCCATCATGATAGCTTATGGCAACCTCTCACTTCTGGGCTCATGTGATCCTCTTGCCTCAGTTTTTCTATTTTCAGTAGAGACAGGGTCTCCATCTTGCTCAGGCTGGTTTTTGAACTCCTGAGCTCAAGAGATCCACCTGCCTTGGCCTCTGAGAATGCTAGGATTATAGGCATGAGCCAGGGCATCGGGCCCAAATGCACAGTTGACTTGGGATTATCTTGTACCTTTTTTAGAAGGTGTGAAACCATGGATAAGTAAAAAGTTTGTGTTATTTTTCCATAAGTTACATCATGGAACACAATGTGGGGTAAACAGCTCAAAATATCAAGCAAGTGTTTGGGAAGGATGTGGCTAATGAATGCAGAGTATGTTTATGGTTTGAGAAGTTCCATTCTGGTGATTTTAATCTTGAAAATGAGTCACTTGGGTGACCTCAGACCAAAGTGGATAACGATGAGCTGAAACCTGTAGTGGAAGCAAATCCATTTTAACCTACGCATGAATTAGCATCAAGGTTTGATGTTACTACTTCAGCAATATTGGACTATTGAAAACAAATTAGCAAATTAAAGAGGCTGGATGACTGGGTTTTTCATGAGTTAAACAAGCATCAAAAAAGAGATTACCCTGAAAATTGTGTTTTGTTGCTGTCACAACATAAAGGCAAACATTTTCTACACCATATTATCACATATGATGAGAAATGGATTCTTTGACAGTAGCAAGTGGTCAGCACAATGGTTGGATAAAGATTTAAGTGTGGAAACACAGTCCAAAACCAAACTTTCATGAAAAAAGCTGACGTTGTCATTTGGTGGTCCAGCAGTGGTGTTTATTATCCACTGCAGCTTCATTAAACCTGATGAGTTCGTTACAGTGGCTGTCTGCTGAAGCCACATGGACAACATGATGAGGATGCTTGTCATTAAGTAGCCGAGATTGGTTAATAGAGACAGGCCAATCTTCTAAGACAACACTGCACAAATGACACTGCTCAAACTACACAAGCTGGACATGGGAACTGTCATCCACCATATTCACCAGACCTTGTACCAAAGGACTACCAGAGCTTCCAGGGTTTGGACAACTTCCTGCAAGGAAGAGATTCAATTCTCAACAAGCTATGGAAAATACCTTTCACAATTTCATCAGTGCTTCCTTTCTTCTAGGCTTTGCTGCTGGCATATACAAGCTAGCTACCATAAAGATGGGAAAACTATGACTGGGCCCGGAGGCTCCCACCTGTAACCCTAGCACTCTGAGAGGCCGAGATGGGAAGACTGCTTGAGCACAAGAGTTTGAGACTACCCTGAGAAAGAGTGAGACCCTGCCTCTATTAAAAATAGAAAAATTAGCCAGACATTATGGTGGATAATTATGTCCCAGCTACTTGAGAGGCTGAGGTAGGAGGATCACTTGAGCCTGAGAGTTTAAGATTGCTGTAAACTAGGCTGATACCAGGGCACTCTTTTCAGGGCAATAGAGACTCTATCTCAAAAAAAAAGAAAAGAAAAATGGCAAAACTATGGTGATATGTTAAGTCCATACTTTAAGTGTACTGCTTCTTGTTTAAGATATAACAAACTAAAATTTTAATTAAAAATTGGATGTTTCATCTTTAATGACATCATCTTTTTCCCAGTGTGGGATGAAGGGAAACTTCTCCTTTCCCCTGAAAGTTTGCTAAGATATTAAGTCACAATTAAGGCAAATTAATAATAGGAAGAAGTTTAATTACCATGCACATGGGGGGAATCACCGAGTGATTACCCATAAGCCCAGTGGGATCCATGTATTTTCATACCTGCCTTTTAGAGAGGAGGGGGAGATGAAGAGCATGGGGAATTTGGTTTAGGGGCAATAAATGATGCTAGGAAAGATGAACAGATACTTGGGAGAATGATTGAATGGAGGAAAATAGATTGATTTGTTGATTAACCCAAGAGACAGGACTTATGTTTAAAATGATTTAGGCCAGGCCTGGTTGCGTTCTTGATTTTCTTTCCTGCACCATACTGAAATAACTGTGAAGGGAAGGGAAGTTAACTGTCCTTTTTGATGGGTCAATCCGGATTTTGCAGATAGAGGGAAAGCCTCATCTAATGTCTTGTATCTTGAAGGGCCTTTAATTCAAAATATTCTTTATACCAAAAAGTCCTATTTTAAGGAGAAATTTCCTGAGCTTCTTCATGAACAAAGTGTGGTCCTTGCACCAGCAGCATGGGCAGCTCACTTTTTTTTTCAGGCCCACCCAAACCTACTGAACCAGAACATACCTTTTTTTTTTTTTGAGACAGAGTCTCACTTTGTAGTCCTGGGTTCAGTGCAATGGCATCATAGCTCATAGCAACCTCAAATTCTTGGGTTCAAGTGATCCTCTTACCTCAGCCTCCTAAGAACCTGGGACTACAGGCACTTGCCACAATGCCTAGCTGGATTATTATTATTATTATTTGGAGACAGTGTTTTCAGTCTTGTTCAGGTTAGTCTTGAACTCCTGAGCTCAAGCAATCCACCCACCTCGGCCTCCCAGGTTGCTAGGATTACACGTGTGACCCACCGCAGAAGAGCCACGGGTTGACGGTTGCACCTTCAAAGTTGAGAAGCACTGCTATGAAAGGAGCCTTGTCCCTTGAGAGGAAGGCTATTCAGAATCTGCTGGGAAACAGTTAAATAAGCAGTCACCACCTAGAGAGTCTGTTATGCTCACCCTAGGGCTACTGCTCCTGATGAGAATGTGTGATAACTGCTCCAGGACTTGAGGAGGAAAAGGATTGTAAATCATTGATTCCTGTCTGTAATGCTTAAGCCCATTTCTGTTTTAGTGTAATCACAAGTCAAAAATATTTTTTCCCATCATTGCCTAAAATTGAAACACACAATCCAGACCTTTTGTTGAGGTCACATTGATAATTTCTTTTTAACTATGGTAGAAACAATACTACAAATGAAGAAAACTTTTAAAAGACATCCTGTTAATGTCTACGGTACTTTGTACATAAAAATAAATAAGTCAGTTACCAAGTTTTCAGCATGGGAATGTGCTTTGAATTTATGGTCCTATCTGTGATCAGACACATTGGGGATGCCCAGTGGAGGGTACTATCACTGCAGTAAATGGTTAAGTTTAAAGCTTGAACATCCACTGTAATTATCAGGAGGACAACTTAATAGCTAAATGTATGAAAGCCATAAAAAGTACTCTATATTTTTGCGTCTATAATAGATTTAAGTGGTTGGTTAAGCATAAAATATTCAATAAGACATGCTCTCTAATTAGACTGAACAGCTTAAAATACATTTTGATTTTAATAATGATGATCATCTAGTTGGTTTGGTAACATCGAAAGCTTAATAAAGTAGTATGCTCTGTTTAGAATCAAGCAATGACTCAATCAAACAATTTAAAGTTAGTGAGGGTCCAGTATGGAGAAAAAGTAAAAGAGAAAATTCCTCATTCTAACCTCAAAAACTCTTCACCATAAGGGTGAACCACAAAAAAAAAGATTTCTTTTAAAAAGAGGAAATCCTGCAAACTGGGGTGAACTTCAAAGACATTATGCTAAATGAGTCAGGCAGAGGCAGAAAGACAAATCCTGCATTTGATCCCAGTTGTATGTGGAATCCAAAAACTCATTAAAATCAGGAGAAGAGTGCTGATGGTCATGGGCTGGGAGGGGGTACATGGAATGAATGGGGAGATTTTGGTCAAAAGGCCTAAACAAAGTTTAGGAAGAATCATTTCTTTTTATTTTATTAAGGACTATGTTAATGAAGTTTTTTATCTTACATAGCCAAATACACTGTATTGTTTCTTACTTGCATTTTCAATAGCTTATATAAAAGTCAGATTTCAACTCAATGATTTCACTTATGCAGGATGAATCATTGTACACCAGAATCGTATACTGAGAGAGTAGTTTTAAGTGTTCTCATTGCACCCCCCCAAAAGGTAAGGATACGAGGTGATGAATATGTCAATTAGCTTGATTATGGTAATCATTTCACGACATCAAACATCATGGTGTAGACCATAAATATATAAATAATTTTGCCAATTATATCTCAATAAACCTGGAAAAAGGGGAGAGGGTGAGTCACAGAACTTGTATCTGGTTGAGGACCACTTTAGTCCTCCAGGTGATAGGGCACCCTTTCTAAAGCATTCGAAAATGTGTGAGCTCATAATCTTCTGGTCATTGTGAAAGAAATGTTCTCCTTGAACCAACATATGTGCTTAACTTAATAAAGAATAGTACAGTAGAAAAGGATAGCCACAGTCCTTGGAACTCAAATCACACTTATTTTCTTGAATACAAAAATGAAATACAAATGTGTTCAAAAAACAGAGTACAAAGAACTCTGAAAACTCAATAGTAAGAAAACAATCTGATTTTAAAATGGGCCAAATACCTTGACATCTCACAAAAGAAATATATAGACAGCAAGTAGCACATGAAAAGATGTTCCATATCATGTATCGTCAGAGAAATGAAAATTAACACAACAATGAGATTGATACCACTACATACCTATTAGAATAGACAAAATTTGGAACATCAACAACTGGCATGGATGTGGAGCGATAGGAACTCTCATTCATTGGCAGAAGGAAAACAAAATGGTAGAGTCATGGGAAGACAGTTTGGTGCTTTCTTCTAAAAGTAAATAAACTCTTAGCATATGATCCAGTAATTGTCCTTCAAGCTACTGCACATCCTTACCCAAAGGAGTTGAAAATGTATGTCCTCATAAAAACCTGCACATCGATGTTTATAGCTACTTTATTCATAATTGCCAAAACTTGGAAGCAACCAAGTAGTCACTCAGGTGAATGGATTAATGGATTAATAAACTGAGACACATCCAGACAATGGAATATTATTCAGTTCTAAACAAAAGAGCTAGCAAGCCATGAAAAAACATGGAGGAATCTCAAATGCATGTTATTAAGTGAACAAAGCCAATCCAGAAAATAGCTACATGCTATATAGGGTGGACATAAAGTTCGTGTGCATTTTTTTAAATTACTTAACTATTTAAATTTCACACGAACTTTGTCTGCCCTATATGATTCCAACTATGTGACATTTTGAAAACGTAAAACCATAGAAACAGTTAAAATCTCCATGGTTACCAAGGGTTAGCAGAGAGGGCGTGATGAGTACTGAAGCTCAGAGGACTCTGGGGGCAGTGAAATGACAATGTGTGATACTGTAATGATGGACATATGCCATTATCCATGGGTCCAAACACACGGAACAGACAACACCAAGAGTAAACCCTAATGTAAACTGTGGTCTGTGGGTTACTGTGATGTGTCAGGATGGGTTCACTACTTTTAACAAATGTCCCACTAGGCAGAGAATGTTGAAAATAGGGAAGTCTATGCATGTGTGGGAACAGGGGGATATATGGGAAATCTCTTTACCTCCCTATTAATTTTGCTGTGACTCTAAAATTGTTCTAAAAAGAGTCTCAAGAAACTGAAATAAAAGCAAAAACATCATCATCAAATGTTCTCCTTTCTTAGCTTCCTATTATGTATTTTTCAGTATTAAAAATGGAATTTTCTAGAATATAGACAAAGCAGGATTATCATCTAGATTTTTTTTTTTTTTTTAGAGACAGAGTCTCACTTTATCACCTTCAGTAGAGTGCAATGACATCACAGCTCACAGCAATCTCCAGGTCTTGGGCTTAGGTGACTCTCTTGCCTCAGCCTCCCTAGTAGCTGGGGCTACAGGTGCCCGCCACAATGCCCAGCTATTTTTTTGTTGCAGTTTGGCCAGGGCCGGGTTTGAACCCACCACCCTTGGTATATGGGGCTGGTGCCTTACCCACTGGGCCATAGGCACCGTACCATTTAGCCATTTTGAAGACTTATTGTCTCCCAGGAATTTTTCTTTTCTTTGTGTGTGTGTGTGTTTTGAGGGAGAAATACAGTTTGCCAGCCCCCAAAAGTGATTAAAAGACATTGTGTGCAAATGAGGCAACCTAATGCAAGGCACTAATGGAAGTTTCCCCTTGATGGTTCCTTGGACCGTTATTTTGTTTTGTTTGTTTGTGTGTTTTCTGTTTTGTGAGATAGTCTCACTCTGTTGCCTAGGTAGAGTGCCGTGGCATCATCATAGCTTACAGCAACCTCAAACTTTTGGGCTCAAGTGATCCTTCTGCCTCAGCTTCTCAAGTAGCTGGGACTGCAGATGCCCACCACAACACCTGGCAAGTTTCTCTATTTTTAGCAGAGATGGGATCTCACTCTTACTTAGGCTAGTCTTGAACTCCTGAGCTCAAGCAATCCACCATTTTGGCCTCCCAGAGTACTAGGAATATAGGTGTGAGCAACCATGCCTGGCCTGACCTTTACTTTGTTTTTGTTTTTGTTTTTGTTTGAGACGGAGCCTCAAGCTATCCCCCTGGGTAGAATGCCATGGCATCACAGCTCATAGCAACCTCCAACTCCTGGGCTCAAGCGAGTCCCCTGCCTCTGCCTCCCAAGTAGCTGGGACCACAGGCGCCCACCACAACGCCTGGCCATTTTTTTGGTTGCAGCCATCATTGTTGTTTGGCGGGCCCGGGCAGGGGATTCGAACCCTCCACCTTAGGTATACATGGCTGGCGCCTTAGCCAATTGAGCCACAGGCACCGAGCCCTGACCTTTACTTTGGACAAGTTTCTGTTCAATCACAATAGCAAGACAGCTCTTCCTCAAGATCACAGGGAAAATCAATGTCTTTTTAAATTTTTTTTATTATTATTTTTACTTGAGACAGAGTCTCACTTTGTTACCCTCTGTTGAGTGCTATGGCATCATAGCTTACAGCAACCTCAAAATCTTGGGCTCACACTATTTTTTTCTCTCGATCTCCCTAGTAGTTAGACTACAGGCATCCCCACAATGCCCAGCTATTTTGTGTTGTTTAGCAGGCCCCAGGCAGGGTTTGAAGCCACCAACCCCTGCACACATGGCTGGCACCCTAACCAATGAGCTACAAGCAACCTTTTCACATTTTTTTTTTCACTTTACTTCCCAGCAACACCCAACCCTGCTGCTGTTCACAGCACAGTATCACAATTTATTAACATATACAACTATTTAGGATCTCAGAATCAGAGATTGAAAGATTTTAAGAGTTCTAAATCTCTACTATAGTGAGAGAAAATTTCAGAATACAAAGTATGTAATGTTGAGGTAATTTGCAAGTACACAGTCTCAAATTCTTCAGTAAACTTGGCACAGGTTTAAAGTCTTCAACCGTTTGTTCTTGGACGGCTTCACTTTTATTCTCCTTGGAGGCAGGCGGCCCCTCCTTTGGCCTTAACCCCAAGGTCATTGTCTTTTCTTGCTAGGCCTACCAAGATCCCAGGCCTCCTCTGAGTTTCACTTGCACAGATTTCCGATGCCCTGTGAGAGCCAGGGCCCCTTCCAGCCAGGGGCCCAAGTCAAGTTCACTGCTCTCAAATGAGCACTAGCTTCAAATGTGATCTGAGAGTTTTCTGACCAACCTTCCTCTGGAGCCTGAGCAGCAACGCAGCTAACTTGAGCTAAGCGTTCTCTGTAATGAGTTTTTCAAGGTCTCTGCTACTTATTTTCTCCCTTTCCTTCTTTATACTTCAAAATTGTATGGAACTTGTAGCGCCCTTTTCTTTAGGCTTCTGATCACAAATACTTGAGGATTCCTCATCACCAGCCTACATTCCAATCTAATCACGGTGTCTTTGAAAATGCCCCAATTCTAAATGCACTCTTAGACTTGTAAACTCTGCCCAGAAGCTGAACCCTTACCATACACCCTTTGGCCCAGCAAAATACGGAGAATCTCACATTTCTAAACTTAAACGCAGATTTCTCACAGATTTGTGACAGCTTTGTGTGAAGCTTGATTCCCTTGGGGTCTCTCCTTCAGAGACTGAACTTTAGCTGCCAGGGCCCCTTCTGCCCGCCTTTCCACAGAGGACCAGAAAATGCCTGAGAGGCACTGTGTTCCTGGGAAGACACACAGTCAGGTGGGGAGTGTTTGGGAAGCTGGCAGCCCAGCCTTTGCCCTGAAGCGGGATAAAACCGAGATGTAACATAAATTCCCTGTGTCAGTGGGAGGCTGAGGAGCCCCCTGAAATGTCTCTGGCTTGTCTTCTTCCGCCTTCTCAGTCCCACCTCCTTGACTCCCTAAAAGCACTTCCTGAATAAACCACGAATTTTAACACACAAATTCTTATCTCAGGGTCAGCTTCTGGGTAACTTAGCCTAAGAGTCCATGCTGTCAAAAAGCCAGCATTTAATTACAGTTAGTCTTTGAATTCTTTAAAACTATTCATTCTAGGGAGGAGGATGTTTGTACCTCAATTCTAAACAAAAGAAAAACCAGTGATAAAATGATCCCCTTCTGACTTTTCATATTGTATTATTTTCTTTAATGATAGCTTTTTTAAAAAGTTGTGTTTAATTCTCACATTTTGAAAAAACTGATTTAATTTTATCCACATAGTAGCCTGAATATGATCTCTTGCTCTCCGGTTTTGCTCCCAAATATTCTAAGTTATTTTTCTTTATGTTACATAGATCAGATAAATAATCAATTCCAGACGCCATTTTAGACAATTGGCTTCGGTTTATAAGACAAATGTTAACAGGTTTCCAAGTTTATTATATAACATTTCAATAAAACTATATGTAAGATTTTGTATTTTAATTCTTTTCACACTTTACATCCTTAAAGTTTTTTCATGTTATGAGCACGTATTTTCAAATATGAAATCATATTAACAAACATATTTTCATGTGAAAATTCACCTTAATTTTATTTTTTTCAGATTTGTCTCAAATATAAACATGACACATTATGAACTTTTTTTAGGCTATCCATAAAAATCTGCAAGGAAATACACCAAAATATTATATTTGTGGAGCAATTCTTTCTTTTTTTTTCTTGTCTATATTTTTAAGATAATTATAATGAAAATATACTATTTCCATAATGATAAATTTTAAATACAATATAGATGATACAAGGAAAGCAATAGAAACATTTAAAAAGTAAAACTTCCTAAAATAGATAAGCTCATATAATATTTATCAAAAAATTTCTTAATACGCCTCCTACATTAACTCATGAAGAAAACATTCTGGATTCTGCGTGTTTGTATTGAGAAATAGCAAGCTATGTCTACTCATTAATTGTCTAAAACTGAAGCACAATTGAAATTGCTAAATAAATGATGTTGTGCAGAAAAAAATACTATACAAAATTGAAAAAGCTTTTATTTAGCTTCATGTTCATTAACTAATTAGGCAAGGTATTTCCAATAAGAATTAATAGGAGATGAGGCAGGTTTTTAGTACTTGTATCACGTGTAGAAATTCAAAATCATACTCACATATAATAACCCCTAAGTAAAAAGGAACATCTGACATAAACAGACCAACATGAAGCAGCAGTTAGAATTTAATATTTGCCATTTTCAAATGCAAACACGAACACATCAGTGATTTTTGCTGGCGAGTTACATTTATCGTCATACCCTGGCTTATCATTTTATGTATCTAGTTGCTGATTACAATATCACACTTCTAAGGAGAGCCTTTCGTCTAGAAGGTACTTTACACACTGCTGAGCACACTTGACTTCGTTTTCAAACGCCTCTGACTTCAAAGGAAGACTTGCCTTAATCCACTGGAAAGAACATAGAGATTTAGGAAGCTAATTTAAGAACGAGAGGACTTCTACTGACAGAAGAGTTGTGTTCACACATCAACGCTAGATAAAAAATGAGCTTGATGTTGACATACAAATTTCGGTCCTTTGTAGATGAGTGTTCACAGTAATTCCAACTTTAAATTTTTTCAAATAAATATGTGACATCCCTAAATCAACACTCAAAAAACATTAAAACATCTAAAATAGACAGGGCACAATGGATCAATGGCTGTAATCCTAGCACTCTGCTGGGAGGCCCAGACAGATGGATTGCCTGAGCTCCAGAGTTAGAAACTAGCCTAAGCAAGAGTGGGACCCCATCTCTAAAAACATAGCCGGGCATTGTGGTGGACACCTATAGTCCCAGCCAACTACCTGGGAGGTTGAGGCAAGAGGATCACTTGAGCCCAAGAGTTTGAGGTTGCTGTGAGCTATGATACCATAGCGCTCTACCCAGAACCACAAAGTGAGACTCTGTCTAAAAAAATAGCAAAATATCGCCAAATCTGAGCTCCCAGTCACTTTTCATTTGGTAATCACTATCATAGCTTCTCTTTTGACCAGCTGTTCTCAGTCTTCTAAGAGCAAAACCATATCAAAAAATGGGTATAATTTTCAGAAATATAAATTAGATATTAGTTAAGTTTTATAGAAGAAACATGTTGATTAAAGCTGAGAAGAATTAGGCTACCAAGGCAAGAGATGGCAGATAGTCTTTTGTCTCAAGGGGTCTGAAAAAATAGAAGAATAACTGTCAGGATGTGGTGGACCCATCTGGATTCAGGCTGAACTTTGTCATTGCTTGAGGATCTTTCCAATTGCACGAACTTGTGATTATTCATGGAAGAAAGGTTTTTGTATCATCTACAAAATTTGACCTCTGTAACTTTAGCTTTATGGAAAAAGTTAGACACACTTAACTTTCCAGGCAATGATTTAAGAAGGAAAAATATTTATGAGGTACTAGACTATGATGTCTTGCAATGTAAGGTGCAATAAAATAAGTGAGTTTTTGCTTACTTAAGGGGTATTTTAAATTGGCTCAAATGAAAAAAACCCACATAAATACACACTTACATTAATGAGATGTTTGAAGGGGGCATTAACATTTTAATAGCACACATAATTAATTACATCTTGCATGAAGTCAAAGTAAGAAGAATCAGTGGGAAAGTCCTTGGAGTTGAGAAACGCCAAGCTGAAATGTCTTTAGTCATTATTTTGGCCACATAAAGTCTGAAGCATTAAAAGAGGTTCCAAAGTTTTTTTACAGAACCCATAGGATTCAAATATAATTTGTATTTGATGAAGTCTTAGAAAGAATTTTGAGAAATAATTTAGATTAAAATATGAAAACTTGTAAGACTGTAGTCCTCATACACATCCCACCTTTGTCAACTTCATGAAGCAATTAAAAAACAAAAACTTTTTCTTGGGTTGCTCTAGTCATTTTGATAGGTTAAACCCAGTCTATGAAAAGATTATGCTCTTTATTTAACAGCATATATACTCCTGACATGTTTATACCAATTAATCTTTCTTTCTTGTTTCTCAGAAATATGAGTGCAGCTTGATGGAACAAAGACAGTGCCAGGTTTTCCACACTGTCCTTTATTTATTAATCATGCCTATGAAACACCTAAGATATTTTTGCTAGTTAAGAACAGCAGTTAGGTTGCAATCCTGGCATGATTCACTGCCACAGGGATGAAAAGTAGAGCACCTCCGGGACCAAGCATTCCTCCCCACATGTTGAGGCCTTTTAGCTTTTACTGTTTGTTCGAATATAAGCAAGTAAGTTGTGAAATTTAGCTCATATGCGTCCTTGGCCAATTTCCTTTGCCCTACACCCTTCTCTACTACTTGGAGATTCACCCCAGCTGCCTCTTCCAATTCAAGTCTGAGGGATGCCCTTTGTTGTCCTGGCTACCCACCAAATGTACCCGGGAAAGGCCAAAACAAATAGCACCGTTGACAGACATTACAGAATGATTGTCACCCTGCCAGGAGCTCCAGCAGACTTGCTAATGCTCAGAGGGTCTCCAGGGATGAGTTGAGTGTAACATACAAGCCTCCAGACTTTCTGGAGCTCTCTGCTGCCCTCAATGTTTTTCTTAGAAGCACAAGATGTTGGATAATTTCAGGTCGGCTGTTCTGACTCATTTACAGAGCTTGCCTATGGCCTAAGTATAAGAAAGGTAAAGACAATGTCCCTCCAAGAGGAGATGGGGAGGTAAGCAAATGGCTGTCCAGCCACATCAGGAAGCCAGCTGTACTGAGAATACACTGGGCTATGCCTGCCCACTAAAACCTCACTGCGTAGTATTCTAAGAAATATAGTACTTTACCTATGAAAAATGGGAAGTCATCAAAGACTTTATAAAGAAAGGCTGTGTCTTTGAAAAAGTTATTCTGGGCCAGGAGTGGTGGTTCATGCCTGTAATCCTGGGAGGCTAGGGTAGGGAAGACCATTTAAGCTCAGGTGTTCAAGACCAGCTCATGTAAGAGTGAGACCCTATCTCTACTAAAAATAGAAAAATTAGTCCGGTGTTGTGGCAGGCACCTGTAGTCTCAGCTATTTAGGAGGCTGAGGCAGGATACCACTTGAGCCAAGGAATTTGAGGTTGCTGAGAGCTAGGCTGACACCACTGCCCTCCAGCCTAGAGCAACAGAGTGAAATTTTGTCTCAAAAAAATAAAAAGTCATTCTGGATGTTCTGAGGAATATAGACTGAAGAGGACAAGAATAGGCATTGGGGGCGGCTCGGCGCCTGTGGCTCAATTGGCTAAGGCGCCAGCCACGTACACCTAAGGTGGCGGGTTCAAGTCCCCAGCCCCGGCCCCTAAACAACAATGGTGGCTGCAGCCAAAAATTGGCCGGGCGTTGTGGCGGGCACCTGTGGTCCCAGCTACTTGGGAGGCAGAGGCAGGAGACTCGCTTGAGCCCAGGAGTTGGAGGTTGCTATGAACTGTGATGCCATGGCACTCTGCCCAGGGGGACAGCTTGAGGCTCCGTCTCAAAAAAAAAAAAAGAATAGGCATGGGGAGATGAGTCCAGAGTCCACTGGCAGGGAGAAAACAAGATGGAGGCTTGACTGAGCATGCTGGCCAGTAGATTGTGTCTACAAGAAGCAATGTTCATTTTTGAAGAGTTATCTGAAGACTTTCTTTGTGGCAATAGTCACATAGCAAAGCTGGTTACTAAGACCAATTCTAGTACCCCCAAATACAATTATGTCACCTTTCTCTTCCATAAAACAGGCTAATAGTAGTACAAGAGTTGTTTTGAAAATTAAAAGCATTAATACCTGTAAAGCTCTTAGAACAGAGTTTTGTACATATGTATGAATAAGTAAAAGCTATTATAAAAACTTTATATTTTCTACATTGCAGAGTGGAAGAGGGGAGAGCACAAACTACTCATTCATGATTTGTATTAAATCATTAAGGTGTAACTTTAAAATGAGAATAAGAAGATATCCTGTTTTACTCCTCTGGTAAATGTCATCTTTGATGAACCAGTTCTTCAACTTACTGACTCTGGTCTTGCAGCACTTTTAAATGTCTCTATTCAACATAATTCAGTTTACCATATGACTGATTTCTGCCCACAAGTCAAAATACAGAAAGAGTCTTTAAAGGACACAGCAGAATATTTTTCTTATAGGGATAAGTTAGGGTATTTCTTCTCCTCTCTCTTTATATCCTAAGGGAGTTCTGATGATGCCCATCAGCTCCTGCTAAGCAGCAACTCCCCTCCAATCTCTTGTGCCCAGTAATCATGAGGCCACCCCCATCCCGAGGCTAGTTCCCACCTGAGTCCAGTCTCTGGTTTCTGGTAACTACACATTCATCTGATATCTCTGGATTGCCTCCTCCATGTGGAATCTCTGGGTTCCTGATATACAATGTCCAGGTTGTTGCCTATTTAGCTTCTCTGTTTTCTTCTTCTTTTTTAATTTCAGGTTAAGGTGAGGGTGCAATAACTAGGTTACAAGTTTGCATTTGACAGCTAAAGGCCCTCTGGTAGCTGTGTCCCGCAGCTTCTCTGTTTTCTGTCATCTGAGGGATCAGTTCCCCATATTTCATTCCCTGTCTTTGAAAGATTGAGGACGGTTGACATTTTCCTGGCTGGATGGTAATGATGTTTATAGAGGTACATTTGTATTGTTGATAATATTTGTAGTTGTTCAAGTGGTACACATTGGCAAAGATCAGAACCCACCGTCCACAGAATTATCAGAACACATGGAGCAGGAGATCTGTTTTGAGCATTTTATCTACAGGGAGATTTCAAAATAATATTAAACAATGCTTAAATTTTTGTTATAAAGGCAATACAGTAGCTGCTTATTTTAAGAATATCAGAAAAGTGACAAAAATAAGATTTTGTTATTAATTTCTATTAATATACCTTCCCAGTATTGTGTTTGTGCACTTCACAGTAGCATGGGGGTTGGGAGGAAGACGTGGCATTTACACAAAACTAAATTTCACATTGTTGTTAGACTTGAGCCATTTAAGATCAGATAGATATCAATTTAATTCTATCATCGCAGAATTGAGAGAGACAGGAAAGAGGAGTGAGGATCTATTAATCTTTGACACCCCCCCTCCTACAGTGACAGGGACAGTTACCAAAGAGGAACAAGTAGGCTTTGTAATTTGGGGGCTTCCTCCTAGCCTGCAACAAAAAAAAAGACAGAGGGAGAGTTGGAGAGGAAGAAGATGGCTTCTCCCGGTGACAGAACTGATGTGTCACTCTGAAGTACACTGAGGAATCCAGTTTTATTGTTCCGCCTTAATTCCTATCCAGTTTTTCTTCAGAGACATATCTCTTGAGCTCTCTCTTCTTATCCGGAAGCATAGAGCACTGATTTTATTCTGCCTGTGACCAAACCAGGATGTGTTTATACTGACTAACTCAATCTTACTAAATCAATTATACTCTTCCTGGCAATTGTTCCATTCTGAATCCTCAAAACATATAAACCAAATATTTAGGAATCACCCACTTTAAAATAACTTAGGTCGAAAAAATGTAAAATGTTCTAGACTT
>CAUYQV010116818.1:0-18411 GCA_963574575.1 Galagoides demidoff
GGTCCCAGCTACTTGGGAGGCGGAGGCAGGAGACTCCCTTGAGCCCAGGAGTTGGAGGTTGCTATGAGCTGTGATGCCATGGCACTCTACCCAGGGGGATAGCTTGAGGCTCTGTCTCAAAAAAAAAAAAAAAAAAAAAAGATACTACCACACTTTTATCACAGTGACTTTATTAATTCTACAAGGTTAGAAATAATGTCATATTTATATTTACATAGTCAACCCTGAATACAAGGTGGCTTAAACAGTAATATTAGTGAGTGAAAAATAAAATGCCTATGCTTACAAACTTTAGAAAAAGAGCAAGACAAATTCATAAAAAATTTAAACTTTTCCCAATTTCTTTAATGTAGGGCCACAATTTTTAAAAGGAAATAAGGCAACTCTCTGCCACATAAGCAACTTCCATATTTGGAAGCCCTGTATAGAGCTCTATCCAGCAAAGACATGCTTGTTCACCACTGACATTTGCATAATGACCTGTAAAAACTTTTTTGTTCAGGTATTAAGACCTAAGAGGAAGAAATAATCATAAATATTTTCTAAAGTCGTATATTCTTCTATAATTCCCATACCAATTACATTTTCTAAAATTGTATATTCTTCTGTAATTCCCATACCAATTACAGGGAGACTAAGGCTTCAACTAATAAATTTAATTTTTTAATTTACCCTGGTAATTAAAAATGTTTCCCATCAAAACAGCTAAGAGGGTATAACACACATAAGTTTATGTTCCCTCGGACTTTCATAAAAGGAAATATTAATGATTATTACCTTGCTAAGCTATTTACAAATATAACTTAATTGCTTAAGACATTTTCAAATACAATCTTACCATACAGCACTACTGTGAAATTTGTATTTCCTCTAATTAAGCCAGTAAGATAAATTCCATATTCTACTTACCCAAGAGCATGTTTTTGCTTTTCTCCAAAATCAAACGGGACAGTAATAACTACATCATTTATATCTGAGCCCAAGACAGAATGTGCCGTTTCTGTATATTAAAAAAAATAAGATTAATTCTGATCATAGAAAAAAAGTGATACTTTCTGAGGTTTATTAACTTACGACAAAAATCTTACTGAAAAAATTGCCTCATCTTGTCAATCTGCAATCTTTTTTTTTTTTCTTTTCAATTTTTGGTTGGGGCCAGGTTTGCACCTGCCACCTCCAGTATATGGGGCCAGCACCCTACTCCTTTGAGCCACAGGCACTGCCTACAACTTTAAATCATGCAGTACTCTTGTGGTTTTGATGATAGCTCATAGATACAGAAGTAGATACTTTCCAAAAAGCCCGGTTCCTAGGCTTCTAAGTTTTAAGCATCTTCCAAATTAGACTGGTTTCATAAAGAGTGATGCTCTAATGCATCAATGTGAAGACACAACATCATGATAATGTTAGTCCTATACATTAAGAGGCTGCCTTCCATCCCACAAGTTTATGACATCATTCTAGAGCTAAAGTGAGCCTTATAAACAAGCTACTCCAGTATTTCCCATTGTTCAACAGAATAGTCTTTTTTTTTTTTTTTGAGACGGAGCCTCAAGCTATCCCCCTGGGTAGAGTGCTGTTGCATCACAGCTCATAGCAACCTCCAACTCCTGGGCTCAAGTGAGTCTCCCGCCTCTGCCTCCCAAGTAGCTGGGACCACAGGCGCCCGCCACAACACCTGGCCATTTTTTTGGTTGCAGCCATAATTGTTGTTTGGCGGGCCCGGACTGGGGATTTGAACCCGCCACCTTAGGTGTATGTGGCTGGCACCTTAGCCGATTGAGCCACAGGCGCCAAGCCTCAACAGAATATTCTTCAGCTCAGAGCCTTGTCTGAAGTGCTGATGAAATCATAACTACTTAATCTGCCTAAATTACTGTTTTAGAGTATACATCTTTGATGAGTGATCTAATATACACTATTTACACCAAGTTTATTTGGCCACTGAATCTTAAGAAGTTTTGACAATGCTAATCTGAAAATGCCCAAGCTATTTATATTAATTCAAGGGCAATTAAAGTCAAGGAAAGTAAGTCCCTTAATCAAGGTCACAGCCAATTAGTGTCCAAACTAGGTCTACAGTGTAGGTCTTCCTACAAATCTGCTCAATCACTCTGCTTCTCCTGAGATCTAAAAATACCGTCAACATTTTTTAAGGTCAACTTTCAAAAGATTAAAAGTAACTGTTATCTGTTTTGTTCAGTACCTTTCATTTTACTAAATATCAGTCGGGCAACATCTTCTGGGCTAACAAATTTTGTTTCTTCTCCAGTAGCTATTTCATATCGTAATTTCCCATTTTTTTCAATGACCTATAAAAGAAATTAATAATTGTGCTAAATAAGAAACAATTTTAATACAAATTGCAAAGTTTCAAATTAACATTCTATGCCATGGCCTTGGCAATTACTTTGTGTAAAAGGGAAGCAATAATAGAACCGTACTCACTAAACATTTACTTTCCGTGATGTATTTCTGGGCTTGTGGGTCATCAGAACTGTCCATAAAGAAAGATAAAGACAGCCAAGTATTAAAAACAGTACTGTAGATATAGAAGGTTTAAAGTCTGTCCTTTTTAATACCACTGGAATATTAAAATATAAACAAAAGTATTAAGCTGCATAATACTAACGTAGTCTTAAAATGTAAAAGGTTATAGAAATGGAGTATTTACATTGAGAAATGGAGAAGTACATTACAGTAATTCCACTGAAGTACTAATCTTTGAATTTGAAAGTAAATAGTTCTTACTTGTTCTGACACTAGTATTAACACATGCTATGCATTTGGGGTGGCTTTTCGTATTATGATTTTTTTGTCAAATTCTTTCACACCTATGATCCTCTAGAGCCACCACTGAGATGAAAAGGACAAAAAGAGAGGCTAGCAAACCAAGGGCAAGCCACTATAGCTAAGACCATTTTCTTTGCTTAGTTTCTGAACATAAATCATCACCACAAATCAAAAGATAAGAGTGAAAGTATGAATGTTGCATATGGCAATGTGCAGAATCCTAGAGATATACATATATGTGGACAGATTTATAATAATGTCCCAAAGTAATAAATGTTATATGGCAATGGAAAAATTATAACACCACATACTATGTTGCTCGAAACAGTAATACCCACTTATGCAGACTACAAAATGTTTTCACTATTATTACTTCACTTTATCCTCAAACACCTAAATGGGGCATATTTGGCAGGTACTTACTTTAGATATAAACAGGTTCTGAGAACAGCAACAACTTTTAAGAAGCAGAGCCAGTACTTGAGCCCAGGTCTTCTCTATTAGGCTACTATTGTTTACACTTTACCACTGTCAGTGGTCTGATCACAGTACTTCTGTCCCTTAAGCAGGAATAAGAATCTGATCCTCAGCTTAGCTTCATCTAGTAATTAAGATGAAATCGATCAGTACCCCTCCACCTAACTGTTCATCCAAGGAGGTAGGACTATTCTACTTGGAGACCACCTTAAGTGTTCAGTAAGAAACATCTGAGGACCCTAACCTGTGTAGAGGTGCACAGGAAGACTAATGGACTAATTTGGCTTAGGACTTTGGAGTGTTTGCACGTTCCTCATGCTTCCTTCTCTATCACCTAAAAACTAATTAACAGGAGAAAAGCTAAGTAGCTTGCCTAAAGTTACACAGTTAATAACAAAATGGCTGGCATCCAAATCTTCAATGCCAAGTTTAAGGTTCTTTTCACTAAACCTTCTGCTCCCTTTTTCTAAACCCAATATTAACACTACATCCCAATTTTTTTTTCCCCAATATTTTAAGAGTAGGAAAGTCTGAAGTGTGCCTATAATGAATCATGCTATTTATATTTTAATTTCAGCATAACACCTACTAGTTGTTTCTTTAAAGTAGAATTTAAGCCAACCAGGATCATTTATCCTATTATGTGTAGGCTATCTACTACTCACACGAGAACTTGCCAGGAAGGAGATTCCATGGAATTCATACAACTATTAAAAATGGCAAACTATTTCTCTCCTGCTGTGCAAGGCTCTGCCCTCTGAGAACAGCTAGCACAGGTAGCTCTGAGGGCCCTACGTAGGCAAAGCCCCGGAGACTAGTTACTAGACAAGGAGAAAAAAGAATGCAGGCGACAAAGGAATACAGCTGTCAACAGAAAGCAGTGGACTCGATCCACAACTACATACAAGTAGAAACTTTATTTGTCCACACCAGGATTAGATTACTGAACATAAAAACAAAGGCAGCGGGGGTGGGTATACATAGCACCTCATTTACATCATGGTCTTTAGGAGGAAGAGTTAATGCTACCATTTATCACCTTTATCAGCAATGCCATTTTCTCTTCCTCCCCTTTCTTAGGCATCCCTCTTACATTAGCAGCCCATGGGGTCAGCACACACCGGGCACGCCCGTGCTCTGGGGTCTCCTTCCCTACTCCGTTACATGACAGTGCCTCGCACGTCTGAAAGTGCTCTTACATTCAGCTGTTCCTTTGGTCCTCACAACACCCCTGTGAGGTAGGTAGAACAATTATGAGTTTCCCACTTTATAGATGAGGAACCCGAGGTACAGAATGGTGGAAAGGCTGGTCTAAGGTGCGGGTGGTAATGGTCAGGCCCTGGTGCCCCAGCAGATACCGGCTCGCCTTCTTGAACGCTGTCTCCCAGTAGCAACTTCCCTCCCTTCAGCCTTTTGGCCTGTTTTTCTGTTTACTTCCTCAGGACCTTTCCCTTGAGTTTCACGCCCCCGTTTAGGTCACTTTACTCGCTAGATTTTCACAATGCTACCTTCAAACTTGAACTCCACTTCCATGCTTCAGCATTTCACTCAGCTCAAAGAAATGCCTGCCTAAGTACTTTGCTACCACTAACAAGTTAATAGGTCTAACTCTTCTTCAAGTACTTCCCTGTTTTTCCAGAAAAGTCTACCTATCTACAATAGGGTTAAATCCAGTTATAAGTGACCCATATCCTTCCATATAATGACTTAGGTATATATCTGTACCCATTTCAATGCCTTAAAATATGCCCTTTTAAAGGAGTAAGGAATCTGTAGGTCCGGTGTGGTGCTTGTAAGTTCAAGAATATATTAATAAACACTAGTGCCACAGAATGCTACCTTACAATCGTTACTAGTATTTCCAACATACACTAATATGCTGCTCTGACTGAAAGCATTACAATTAAATTCACTTCACTTTCACTTGTTTTTATTATGCTATTTAAAAGATTTTTAGAACTGGAAGGTACTAGAAAAAAAATCACCTAGTACAAGTCCCTCAATTTAGAGATGAAGAAATCGAGGCATGAAAAGGGCAAGTGGCTTGCCTGATGAAACCGTGACAGAGCGGGGATCCCGGGGTTCTAACTAGATTCCAGTGTACTCTACCACACCAGCTGCCTAGCCGGCCAGCTATTCCCGGCTCAGGTATGGTCCCATTGTTGTGTTGACCATTTCTCCACCATGTGCATTTCTAGCACTTAACTCAGCACCCAGGCAAAATCCAAGCAAAACCTCTCCCAACATGCCCACTCTTTTCCCCCTAGCTTTAGACAGCAGGGAAGCTTTTTAAATCCCAAAGATTCCTATTTGTATTTCCTGAAAGAACCAAGAAACCCCCTAACAGCTTTAAGTTAGCTTACTGATAGCCAGTAATGGCTTCCCTTCTAAAGTAAATTGGAAGTTTGGCTTATCACCTTCATCTTTTCCAAAGAAGTAGTGTGTGGGGGTGGTGCATTTGTTGAGGGCTTGTGCTTTAAAGGAGCCATCTATTACAGGCAGAATTGATCCATCCACCTTTAGTGTTTCCAAAGCTGAAGGGGCAACAAAGCTGTTCTCCTCCACCACATGCCATTAAGGACATGAACTTCTGTCCACAACACTTAAGAAAAAGTAACCTTGTTAAGTCTCTTAGAAGGGAAGTTGTCTAGTGTTTGCTTTCCCCAACATACTAGACAAAAAACAGCAGAAAACGAAACGAGCTAAAAGCAAATTCAAGCAAACATAGTCGGAATGGTTTCCACAATGTTCAAACGGTGACCAAAATTTAAAGATATAATTTGTGCATCCAAAGGGACCCAAATAATAAGGGCTGTAAAGAATTTGCTTACATTTAATCTTTTATAAAACAGCCCATATTTCACCAAGATTACCAATATGAACCATAACATACTATGGTGGCTCCCTGTTGGTTCTTAATCACATCCTTTTATTGATAGGAGACTAAGAACTAGTAAAACAAAGGAGGGAAAGACGGTCTGTTGAGATTACTTAGTAGCACGTACGGTGGAGACACAGCAATGAAAATAAGTGATAAAGGTACAAATACATGTTGTACCAATACTCGTCTAATAAGCCATCAAGGGATTAAAAAAAATTAAGATCTCAAACTCCATGAAGCAGTGAAGTTAAACTAGTGAAGAAAAGATTCAAGCAACGAGGTCATCGTATACAGCCATACTTCTGTATCTTGTAAACTAATGTGCCTCACCCTAGCTTTACCACAACTAAGGTCATGTGCATTAATAACTTAAATGTGTACAGTGCTTTTAAACTTTTAAAATCTTTCACATCTATTAGCCATTGGACCCTCACAACATCCCTGTGAGGTAGGCAGGGCAGGAGTTATTATCAAGCCCATTTTACAGTTGAGGAAAATGTTGTAGAGAGGTAAACTAACTTGCCTTTCATTACAGAAAAAGCCAGGACAAACTAGGTCTCTTGGACTCGGACTCCATCCATTTTCTACTAGGCCACCCCTCACATTTCTGAAAGCTCTTACAATTAGCGGAGAATCTTAGGGAAAGGAACTAGCAAGTATATCCCTAGTACTCTCCGTATTAATGGTTCATCCACCTTTTTTTTCCTTAGGATACAGAAAAGGAGCCAGGGTTCTAGAAGGCAAATGTTGGAACCGGACTTCTTCCAGTTTAGGAAGCAGGCCCTTTTATAATCAGTTCCTAGCTTTTGGTATTCGAAATCAACCTCTGAAGCAATTTTTCAAGCCCTAGCTGAAAAGCACCAGTTGCTTCTTCCACTGCTGTCGCCAAGCGTCTGACTGCGATGACAGCGTCCCTGCGGAGCTCATTGGCAGTGTCTTGCTGAGCACTGGCCTCCTCACCAATAGCAATCAGCCTGTCCAATTTCTCTTCCTCACGCTTTGAAAGTTCTCGTGCCAATCTCCTGTTCTCTGCCAACTCAGCTGCAATAGTCCTGGCCACTGACCGCCTTCTTCGCCTTGCCCACTTTGGAGGGGGCTCACTGGTCAAAGGCTTATCCCCACCAGAAACAAAGCCAACTCTGGGAGAGACTGGAGGCCGCGGTGTGGAGGCTGCACCAGGAGGGTGGCAGCTGGTGCTGGCGCAGGGACTGGGCTCCCCCGACATGCCCAGTCTGGTCATGGGGCTGCTCTGACAGGGAGCCAGTGAACCTCTGAAAAGGTTGTGGGAGCTGCTGTAGCTGGGGGTCCCTTGAGAACACCCTGAAAAACAAAGCAACAATGTTGCAAAGAGGACATTCCTGCTAAGGGAATGCTTGGAGCCAGCAGCAGTTGAGAGACAATTACAAAACCATGGCAGTTCTTGGGAAGGCCCCTATCCACCAGGGACTGGGAAAAATCCCTTTCTTTAACGTGGGCATTTTGGTCTGTTTAATCTTACCTCCCAAACTTCCCCTTTGCCTGTCTCACTCCCTTTCCAAGTAGCTATCCAACCCACTCTGTACATAGAAATTCCTAAATATCCCTTACAAATTACGCCAGAACTATAATAGTTTGCTTCTAAAAAGCATATCTAGGTTTAAAGAATTCTAATGCCTTTTCTACTCAGGGCCACAACTTTTTAATACTTGGAGGTTTTATCTAATTATTAGTTTTAAAAAGGGGGGTATTGGGGGAGCAGAAGAAGGGAATATGCTCAAGAGGGCACTCTCCACACACACTGCTGTTTAGAACCAAGTGACTCCAGGACCCCAATCCTTCACATGCTTGGGAGTTACCTGCACCCGAGGATTCATCCCAGGAGTCCTCAAGGTCACTGGTTTCTCGCATCTGGTCACTGATTCTCAGTTGACAATCCTCATCTGATTCCTTAACTGTTTTTAAGAAAGGCTGATGATCAGCTGCCCGAGTCCTTTTTGCTTTCAGGGTGCTGGTTCCCTCTTCCCCTGGGCTGTCAGAGGCCACTAAGTTCTGATCACAGTGCTTGGCCCAAGCAGCATCCTCCATTAAGTTGTCTGGGTCAGTCACTATCTGATTTCGGAGAAGCTGATCCAATGTATCATAAAATGGACAGTGTGGTGGGTCGCCCATACTGGTGGCGTGGGCCACATAGGCCTTTAAATATAACGCCTTCAGAACTTTAAACTTGGAGCGGCACTGACGTTCGGTGCGGCGGAAGCCTTCCTGCTGCATTCGCTTAGACACAGCCTGATAGACATCTGCATTGTGATGCACAGTCTGGAGGCGCTGGATATACTCTGCCTCGCCTAGTATGGAGAGAAGAGTTCGTGTCTCCTGTCTGGACCACCGGATGCCCGCACTGCTATTGGCACTGGCCATAGTGGGCTGGGAAGGAAGGTTGGAAAGGTCCCTCCTGAGCAGCAAGGTGCAAATCTGAAGGTGTGGGGAAGCTCTGTGTGTTCTCAGCACATTTCCAGGAGCCAGCCGAGTCTTCCCCCTCAAGGATAACTGCTGAGAAGCCAGGTCCAAGGACTGAATTTCTGGCTGGAAGGCCACAGGGGAATGAGAGTTACAGGGAGGGTGTGAGGATAATTTTGGCAGCAAGTTAAGTGGTGCTACCTACGAGTAGGTCATAAATAGGTGTGAGGCCAAGACTGAGAAATCCCATACTGGGAGTTGGCCCATGGTAGATTCTAGACCAGGGGTTTAATGGCTTGGTCTGGCTCCTCTCACAAAGGGCCAACAAAGGACTGGCTCCTCAACAAAGGGCCAATGCTTTCAAGGCTGAGACCTGGTTCAGCTATGAAAAACTGCCATTGTCTGGTGAGTAGACCAGAGAGAAAATAACACGGACCATGAGGCAGTTAACTCTGGGGAAAGCAGAAGAGAGACCATAGTGTAGGAATAATCTGAAAGGTGCTCATGCGTTATTGACCTTGACCTAAGTAGCATGCTGTGGCTGTTACCCTAGTGACTGTCACTATTGTTACTCCTTTCCTAAAAGGTAACTTTTAGGGCTAGAGAAGTGGGCTTAAGTTGTTCTGCTAACATAAAACTTTCTGCACAACATGACAAAGGACACTCACATCACTACTCAATCTGCCCCCAAATAGCAGCATATTGCTATGGAAATGTTCTGTATCTGGACTATATCAACATCAGCATCTTGGTTCTAATATTACAGTTTGCAGGATGTAACCACTGGGAAGTAGGAAGTCTAGTAACACACCAGATAGCTCTGTATTATTTCTTACAGCAACATGTAAAACTATAATTATCTCAGATTAAAAGTTTAATTTAAGAACAGACACACTGTTGGCTACTCAATGATTCCAACTTCCTTTTGTCTACATTCCAGACTTTATGATTTAAAAATATCTGACCAACTTTTTTTTTATACAAAGTCTCACTCTGATTCCCAGCCTAGAGTGCACTGTGATCATAGCTCACCATAGCCTTATAGTCCTGGGCTCAAGTGATCTTCTTGCCCTAGCCTCCCAAGTACCTGGGATACAGGCATGTGTCTTGCCTACTAACTTATTTTTAATGTGCTTAGTACTAAGTTTTGTTAACAGGTAAAAGGATATGGGATCTTTATTATCACAAAATACTGAATTCTCTCTAAAATAATAGTTTTTGGCTTAGAGCATAAACATCCTAACAAAAAAAAGTTAACATCAAGCTCAACTTAACCCAGGTAAGAAATGATAAAAATATCTGTATGTATAAAAGTAACAAATATTAATCTATGATCTCCAAATCTGAAAATTAACACAAAGAAATTTCTATTTAAATTTCTCACTTAAAGTAGAAAAGAAAGAAAACTGGGGCTGAAGGTTAAGAGAACTGAACTGAAATCTCTCCTAGTTCACGCTTCCCAGCTAATTTAGAAATGCCACCCTTCCCTGTGCCTTGATTTTCTCATCTATAAATGGGGAGAGAGTATTGCTGTCCTACCAATTTTACAGGGATGTTGAGAAGATTAAATAAAATAATAGATGTGAAAGCACTTTGAAAATTTAAAAACATTGTCAACAGGATTACTACTGTAGTGAAAATGAAAACCCTTAATTACTATAATCTATAATTTGAGGAGACAGAAGTCTGGGGAGGCAAGCCTCTTTAATCTTCTAATTAAAGTTACAGCAGATGATTAACCTGATTCTTACATAAGATGTTAATTAAGCTGTTGCTCTAATGATTAAGTTTGTAAGCCAACTGGAGAAGTTAGTTCCCAGAAAGTGTCACCAAGAACTCCTAAGGATAATCAATAGCATCTACACAAAATTATAACCAACTGTAACAGACTTTGCAAAATTCAACAACAGCACAAAGAACTCCTCAAATTCTCACAAAATCTTTTTCTTTCCCTCAATTAAAAAAATAAAAAGAAAGTGAAAAGTCCAAATTACCACCTATGAATGACACAAATCACCAAAATTAAATTAACGTTGGCATTTATCAATATTAACAGACTCGTCAGCAAGAAACGTCTGAGGGAATTCCATCCTTTGGAAGATCCAACAACAATAATCAAAAGACAGCCTGCTGGGGTACTCTCTGAAATGACTTAGTCATAAAAAGCCACCAAAAAAACCTCCTGAAACTATAGTGCTTCCAAATTTCATTTCACATTATCCTTAGAATTAATAAACGTGTTTTTATTACCATATTTAAAAGAATCATTTTAATCCATACCTTCTGCCAAGGATCTGCTTTACTTTCATTACTGTATTTGAAATATTTCTTATTCTACTTTGTTTTGCTGCCAGTCCAACAATCTGAAAAAGAGCAGTGTATTACAATGCATGTAATATTTAACTATTTCAAAGTATACAAATAAGAATAACACAGTACCTCTTCATTGTCCGAGTAAGCAACAACCGCTGGAGTAACTCTGTCACCGGCATCATTTGCAACCACACCAGCCCGGCCATCCTAAAAGAGAAAAAGGCACAACGAACGATATTATTTTAAAATTAAATATACAGCCTCATTAGACATATTCTGACATATGCAGGCCAGTGTTACTTTGCCATCGATGTGTAGAGAAAAACGGCTATATCGATATCTTAAAAGTTGTAGATTTAATTATTGTTATTTGCTTTCTTGTTTTTTGCAATAGATGTGCATTTCCTGAGGAATGGCCTCATTTTTTTCTGACTGCCCTGCAGAGTCTACATAATAACAACTTCTCTCTACCCAATAATAATAAGCCCATTATTCCATCACCCTTCTATGTCCTGCTCTTCCTTCTCCCACAATTATATCTTTCTTCCCCTTTCTACAAATAAAGTAGTACTAATCCCTTTGGTTTTTCTTTACAAATTCACTGGACATTTAAACGCGGAACTAGTAGCAGCGGAGTTCTTTATTACTGTCACTTCCACCTTCCCATGATAAGCTCTCTCACCTGCAGAAAGGCCCAGTCCGGTGAGCGTGCTCAGTCAACCGGCTTTACAGCCAGACACGCTTGGCAGGATCAAGAGCTCCAGTCCTAGACTGTGGCCACCCGACTCTCTAGGTCCTAGAGTTTAGGCCCAGTTCAGCGAGTCCTTCGGCCCACACGTCCCTGAGACCACCATCATTTGGCTATCTTGAGGTCACTATGTCCCCAGCATCGCCGGCCCACAGGAATCCTGAGGCCCGGACGTCTGAGAGGCTCCTCCAGGCACCCCAAGGCCAGACGTCCCTGGGATTCTGTGGGCATCCTCGCAGCCCAGACGTCCTCTGGACCCCCCCACCCCCAGACATCAAGTGGCCCTACAGTCCCCGGGTTTCCTGCGGCCCCTACAATCCCCGGGACCCCCTCCGGGCATCCTGTGGCCCCATCCCCGGGACCCCCTCCAGGTTTCCTGCGGCCCTTAGAATCCCCAGGATTCCCTCCGGGCATCCTGCGGCCCTATCGTCCCCAAGACCTCTGGGCATCTTGCGGCCTTGCGGTCTCCGGGAACCCTCTGGACATCCTGAGGCCCTGTTGTCCCCGGACCCCTCCGGGCATCCTGCCTCCACCACGTCCCCCGAACCCCGCGTGCCCGCGGTCCCAAGCCTCCGTCAGGAAGCTGCGGCGGATGAGGTTGGATCTGCTCTGCCCTTCGCCTTAACATGTCCTCGCAGCAACACCACTCTGCGCGACGTTCCCAGACCCGCGACACGCCATCCTCAAACCTGTAGATGACCCCGCGCGCAGAGAACCGGGTGGCCGACACGAAGCCCGCAACCCAGCGCCCCTGTCCTCACCTTGTAGACGGCCACACAGGCTGATGTGCAGCCCAGGTGAACTCCGATGGCCGCCATGAGGCGGCAGGGACGGCGGCAGCGGCAACTAGGGGTCCTGCAACCGCAACAGCGACCAAACGCCGGACGGCCCCAGTAGGCAACGCGGAGACTTCACGTTGCCTCCCGCCCACTGCGTCCGGTCCACCGCGTCGGCCTCCGCGTATCCGCCAATCAGCGTGAAGATCCCGCCTTTCTCCCAGAGCAGTGGGCGAATGGCTTGAGTGCGTCTCTGCACGCTCCGCGGGAGCCGCGCCGCGCGTGTGATAGTACGCACGCGCCAGCCGGGGAGGGGAGAGGAAGAGTCGCCTTAACTCTGCCCCTTCCGTGGCCCCTTGGTCAGAACCAATAGAAGCTCTCGGTTGAATCGCGTCATTTGTCGTAGCAACTGCGGGCAGTCTTTTCCTCTCTGAGGAGTAGCAGCCCCGCGGCGACAGCTGCGCAGCAGGCGGCGGGCGCGGGCGGCTGAGGCGCTCAGAGTTGTGTGGGCTCAGCATGAGGTGCGCTGGCCCAGTTGCAGTGATGGCCTTTTGTGCCGGGCTCTTGGTCTCTAACCCGGTGCCCGCGCTGAGCCAGGAGACCGGGGGGCAGTTGGGGGCAGACTGCGAAGGTGAGCAGTGTGAGACCTACTTGCATGGCGGCGGCACGTTGCGGCAGCGCGCAGCGCAGCTGTTGTCTGCTTTGGCTGCTCCCGGTCCTGCCTATAAATAACATCTCACCCAGGAAATGCAGGCCCTGTGCCTAATTTCACATCGCCCAAGCCTAGACAAAAAAGCTGGAGCCGGGCCCGGTGACACGTCGAAGCCACATTCTGGTTTTGCTGTGACTATTAAACTGCCGCAATAGAGGCTGGGGGGTTACGATTTGGATTAGATTTTGTGCATACGCTGCTAGATTCGGCTGACCCTGGCGCCAAACTGCTGCTTCTAACCGGCGGGACTTGCCTCTCCTCGCACAGAAGACGTCTTTCAAGTCCCAGCTCGTTTGTGACTCTCAAAAGAAAAATAAAACATGACACGGAGTTGGGGTGGCTTACATCAGAGGACATAGCAAACATTTGTAAAGCTGCTTTACAAAGGAGGACATTATTAACTCCTTAGGAGAGGAAAAGGAAAGAACTATTCCTTTTCTTGTTTTTCCCAGTGTCTCAGCTGTGGGCCACAGGCAGAACACGTGGGTCTGTGTCTTCACCGAGCCCACTAGCTCTGGGGCTGTTGTTCTTGCAAAATCAGCGTACTTCACTTTAGAGAGCTGTTTGGGGAAAAGAAGATAAATAGCAGCTATGTTTGCCCTTTCCTTCTGGACTGCTGCAGCACTCTATCTTTCCTTGAAAATAGTTTAAATGTATGTTCCCTAACCTTGAGAATGTATCCCTAGTGAACGGGAAATTGTAGGCTCACGATATACAGTATGTTGAATGAATGGGTGAGTATAGCCTTACGATAAGTCTTAGTAATTGGAATCCAGCTTTCTAATAGCCCTGCAATAATTAAACCCTTTCCTCCACAAATTTTAAATAGCTACATAATACGGTAGAACCTCCATAACGGACCACCTCCCTACATTGACCACCTCTTTAAGTTGACCTAATTTTCATAGACCAGACATGCACCACATGTACATACAAGTAGAGTAGGCGTAGTTCCTTATGTTGACCACTTCCGTGTATTGACCAGCTTGTTACAGTCCCTTGGGTGGTCAACTTATAGATATTCTACTGTATTTTAAACTTGTTCAGTTAAGTTATAATTTGGCTTAAAGATAACCATACAATTGTATCTTATACAATTCAGGTCAAATATGTGAGGTGTAGATTGAAGGAGTCATCAGTAATTTAATTTCTGGAGCTTCTATCTCGAAGTTTCAGAAGAGACAGCATCTTGATGAACTCGATGTCAAGCTTATGCCATCTTTCCTAAAATTATTACCGTATGTTGTGATTATTAACTTGCATGTCTGAAATAACCTGTATTTATATTTCATTTGTTAGGTAAAGAGGCTGTATAATCACCAGGGAAGGAAATAACTAGGTTTTTTTTTTCTTGCAGTTTTTGGCTAGGGCTGGGTTTGAACCCACCGCCTCCGGCATATGGGGCCGTGCCCTACTCCTTTGAGCCACAGGAGCCGCCTGGGAAATACTTCTTTTGAGACAAAAAGAATTAGATTCTAGATATGGCTCTATTAGTTTATGAGCCTTTCTTAGTTTCTCCTCAATGTGTAAGATTAAATGCTGTAGGATATATATTCTAGAGTAAAAGTAAAAAAGGGATGGTTTGTGAGCCACCTTGGAACTATTTATGTGTTAAGTTTACAAAGTATTTTGGAAAAAAAAACATTAAGTTAATCAGCTACATTTTAAAATTGGGAGATTTTATATAAAAATTCAGATTTCTTGGCTTTTTTTGAAAAACTAGATGACTCAGCAAGACAGGCACATATGGCCATGTAGTAGGAATTGGCTTTTCCTGTTCCTTTTATTTTATTTCATTTCATTTATTTATTTTTTGGAGACAGTCTTGCTTTGTTGCCCTGGTTAGAGTGCCATGAGATCATAGTTCACAGCAACTTCAAACCCTTGGGCACAAGCTATCCTTTTGCCTTAACTGCCCGAGTAGCTGGGACTGCAGGTGCCTGCCACAACCTCCAGCTAGTTTTTAGAGACGGGTTCTCCAACTTGCTCAGGCTAGTCTTGAACTCCTAAATTCAGGCAATCCACCTGCTTGGCCTCCCACAGGATTACAGGCGTGAGCTACTGGGCCCAGCTTCCTGTTCTATTTATAAAGAACATGTATACCCCAGGTGTTGAGTTGTTTTTTTTTAATTTAGACTCTAATTATTTAACTCATTCATTTTCCTTGCCTGATACCTGTGGATGTGTAAGTTTGTGAGCCCTGTGTAAGGTAACGTGAGGCTTACTGGAAAAATATAAATGTTTCTAGATCTCTTTAAAAGGATTATATTGTTGTGGCACTATTTGAAAAACTTAAATTTGAAATAATTATAGATTGCCAAATATCATGAAGCCCTCCCCCTGGGAAGCTATGAACCAGTGCTAGCAACTAATCCACCCTTCAAAGCACCTTTTCTAGGATGAGTTCATGAACTTCATGGTCAGACCTCTTACAATGACAGCTCCAATGGCCATTCCTGAAAAAGAACTCCCAAGTTACTTTGAAGGATGTCCTAGGTGCTGGGATCAGGGCATAGCTTGCCAAGAAGAGTACTTTGAAGGTGACCGTAGTGATATTCAGTCATGACTAGGTAGCACTTTCTCTAGGCTGAATTCATGTAACTAACTCCTAATCTGAGTGATGTGGAAAACCACAAGAAGCTGTTGCTCAGTCAGTAGCACCATCTGACTTTAGTTTTGAAAGAATCCTGTTTGGGCGGCACCTGTGGCTCAAAGGAGTAGGGCGCCAGCCCCATATGCCAGGGGTGGTGGGTTCAAACCCAGCCCCAGCCAAAAACAGCAATAAATAAATAAATAAAGGAATCCTGCTGGCCTGGCTGAGGAATACTGCTCGTAAACAGAGTTGTTTTGTCTCGAGTGAATTTGCCAGTCAGTGTATAGGTAAGAGTTGTGGGGGTGGGGGTAGAGGGGACAGTCAAGCCCAGGGTTTGCTTTAAGTATGGGGAGCTTTGTCTACTAAAAGACTCTTCTTTTTAATCTGAGATTCCCAAAAGTTCATTCCCTCAGAATAAGGGGGAACATGCCCTATACCTAACCCATTTAGGTGGATAAGGAAATTTGCCTGGACACCAAGCAGGGTGGAAAAAAGAAAAAAAAATACATCTCTGAGGGATTATAACCGTAAAATGTCCCTCACTTGTATTTTCAGGCAAAATTCACATCAAGGGTCTAAAAACTTCAAACTATTGATAAGTTTAAAACAGGGCTAGTAGCCCCTTAAACCCCGGTGCACAGACACAAATCCTTTCTGGGCATAAGGCACCTTCATCTTAGGCCTCAAAAAATCTTCCCAATTAAGTTTAAAGCTTATTAAACATGACACAGCACAACATAAGCAAGGAAATTAGGTACCACGGGCAACACTAGAAACAACAGCAAATAACATACTCCTAAAGACTTTAGATATTGGAATTAACAGACACAGATCATAAAACAATTATGTTTAAAGGCATAAAAGACATGTTTAAAAATATCCGCAGGAAGTAAGAAATGACCTGGAAGATTTGAAGAAGAACTAAAAAGAGCTCGTGGAATAAAAACGTAATAAAAATTTGAAATTCAATGAGTGGATTTAATAGTAGAATGTAGAGAGCTGATGATGGGGTGGGTGAACCAGAACTTTACTCCTTAAAGCATCATCCTTATACCAGCAGCAATTCAAATGCAGAATTGGCTGGAGTCATTGGCCTACACTTTTAATTCCAGCATTTGGGGAGGCCAGGGTAGGAGGATTGAAGCCAGGAGTTCCAGATCAGTCTGGGCAACATGGCAAGATCCCATCTCTTTTTTTTTGAGATGGAGCCTCAAGCTGTCCCCCTGGGTAGAGTGCCATGGCATCACACCTCATAGCAACCTCCAACTCCTGGGCTCAAGCGAGTCTCCTGCCTCCGCCTCCCAAGTAGCTGGGACTACAGGCACCCGCCATAATGCCCGGCCATTTTTTGGTTGCAGCCATCATTGTTGTTTGGCGGGCCCGGGCTGGGGGTTTGAACCCGCACCTTAGGTGTATGTGGCTGGTGCCTTAGCCGATTGAGCCACAGGCGCCGAGCCAAGATCCCATCTCTTAAAAAAAAAATTAGCTGAGTATGGTGGCACATGCCTGTAGCTATTTGGGAACCTGAGGCAGGAGAATTGCTTGAGCCTACAGTTTGAGGCTATAGTGAGCTCTGATGAAACCACTACTATCTAGTCCAGGCAACAACACAGTGAGAACTTGTCTTAAAAAAAAAAAAAAAAAACCCAGAAGAAGTAATATTGGTATCTAATTAGGTGTGTATTCCCCCAAAACTTCTACAAACGTTTCTTGGTTTTTATTTGCTTTTGGTTTTTCATAAATGTGTTTTGGGGTCAGTTTGTATATATGCATGCTTCAAATAAGAAAAGAAACTGGATTTTATAAATTTTTTTTACATATCTTGAGATTACCATATAATAAATTATATCAGTAGCTTTTCTAATTTTAAGGTATCATCACATCAGCTCTAATGCTTACTTGATTATGATTTTTTTTAAACAAGGCCCTTGTTTTTTCTAGCAGATTTTTAATTACTGCTTCAATTTAGGTTATGTTTAGCTTTTTATTTCTGTTTGAGTCTATTTTTTTTTGTTAGGATTTTTAGGATATTTCCCACATTACCTGTTTTTTTCATTTATTAAAATATAATTTTTATAGTGCTTTCTTACAATTTTCCAAGTCTTTGCCTCCCCTTTTTATTTAGAGATGGGCTTCTGACTCCTTTTTTTTTTTTTTAACAGTTTTTCAATAACTGAAAATCAAAAGTCACATGTACCTATACATTTAAAATATAAATTTTTTTTCTGGGTCTATTTGGAAAATGTTAGAGCCCTCTCCTTTGCTTCCTTGGGCAGCTACTTCCAATTATTTTAGTTGTTTCATGTGATACACTCTTCACTAACCTAAACCAATTGCTTAAAATGATGTTTCTTGATTTTCCATTTTTAGATGTTTATTACCTTTCTACTATGGAAAATAAAGCCTTAGCTCTATTATGTCCACTCCCATACACCTCCTCCATAGCAGTTTCCCATGTATCTATATCATGATTTTTTTTTTTTTTTGAGACAGAGCCTCAAGCTATCCCCCTGAGTAGAGTGCCATGGCATCACAGCTCATAGCAACCTCCAACTCCTGAGCTCAAGCGAGTCTCCTGCCTCAGCCTCCCAAGTAGCTGGGACTACAGGCACCCGCCACAACGCCCGGCCATTTTTTGGTTGCAGCCATCATTGTTGTTTGGCGGCCCGGGCTGGGGATTCG
>CAUYQV010116820.1:0-12000 GCA_963574575.1 Galagoides demidoff
CCTGTGGTCCCAGCTACTTGGGAGGTGGAGGCAGGAGACTCGCTTGAGCCCAGGAGTTGGAGGTTGCTATGAGCTGTGATGCCATGGCACTCTACCCAGGGGGATAGCTTGAGCTCCGTCTCAAAAAAAAAAAAAAAAAAAAAAAAAGAACTGGTATCATGCTTCATCCACGTCGCATCTAGAATCGCAAATCTGAGACCCTTGTGAACTGTTACCTTGTACGGCAGGAGTTGGAACGTTATATAATGTTCCCCCACAGCTGCAGTGAACATTGTTCCCTCCTTCTTGAACCATGGATCACAATCCAAAGGGAATAAGAAAATGAATTCTTGGCTTTCTCAGAAAATAACACTTTATTTTGTAAGAATCTAACATTTTAATCCATCACCTCTCTTACAGAAGTACTCTGTCTGCAGCATTAGAAAGCACCCAGGCCTGTGCCAGGGTCATCCTGTGTGCCCTGGCTGTGGCAGGACTACACATATTTGCTCTGCTTGTGTTCCTTGGTCCCAGGGCAGGACATGCAGATGTAGTTTCCCAGGGCCTCAGGCACATGTTCGGGATTTGGGCTTTGCTGGGTCAGTTCTGAAGGCCAGACCCTCAGTAGCAGAGGCATCCACATTTATTCAAGATGCGTTTTAATTGTCTTGTTTCTGTGTTCTGCAGAGTCCCAAGTCTGAAGTCTTCCTGCCACATCAGCCCAAGAAGGTGTGCAGCTTCTCCCCCTGCCTGCCCTGACCCAGCCTCGTCCCTTTGCTTCTAAGGAGCCCATTTTCTGCTTAAGTGAACTAGAATGTATTTGTGTTGCTTGCCACTAAAGAACTCTGACACACACAGCGGGGCCCCAACAGATGAAGGTTTGGGGAAAACACGACCATGGCCAGGTTGCTATGTGTGGGGCTGGCCGCAGGGCTGTGGTGCTCAGAGAGATCTCTGTGGGTCTGCCTGATCCCTGCTCAGAACCGCATGGGACAGAGAGGAAATCTTTCTTCCATCTGTACCTGTCCCCTTCCCAGGAGTGGGGACTGTGTCCTCTACCCCGGGGCTGGGTTATCTCACCTCACTGATGGGTCTTATTGGGAAAGCTGCCATCTTCCTGTGCTCTGGCAATAGTTCAAAGTGAGAAAGCCATTATTTGCAGACCGTTTTTTGTAAAACAGATCATTTTTTGTTGACAAGAGGAAGACACTTTTATTTATGCCTTCTGGGGAACAGGCTGTCTCATATTCAGGACATTAATTAGATAGAACCTGTCCACGCTAAAATGTTCAATTTTAGTTCCATGAATGGATTTGGAAAGTAGAATATGGTGGCCCCGAGTCCAGAGTTCTCCATGGAAAGCCCTGAGCGTTCCCTCCAGAGTCAGTCAGCTCTGGTCAGGGATGGTGTCTGGACCTTGTGCGATGAGACATACCAGAGGTGGGAGTTCAAAAGGTGCATAGTTAAGGGGAACGTGTTCTGTGCCCAGGAGGCCAGTGTGCGGCGGCGTGCACCTCCCTGGGTGGATCTGGGTCAGGCAGACTCCAGTGCTGTGTTTTCCTCCTTCTGACTGCAGAGAAGGGCAGAGGAACGGGGGGTGGGGGTGCTGACAACCTTTTGCACCCCCCTCAGAAGGCAGGGCCACCCCAGGCTGTGGCTGGCACTTCTGTCTCCAGTTCTTTCTGTCCTGGGTGTTCTGGTCCCTCTCAGATTCCCCTGTGCCCAGGCAGCGGCCTCCAGCAAGAACTAAGGACCCTGGGATTGTCTCAGTCCTGCTTTGTTGCTGGCAGGGGCAACCCTAAAGGGCAGAGACGTCTGTATCTCTACTTCCATAAATTTTTCCATGTACTAGTGGGAAAATGGAGCTTGTTTAATTATTTGTTAAAAAAAGATTAAGATTCATTATCTACTAATTTAAAGGAAAGCCTAGTTTAAAATAAAAGAAAGTCTCCTCGGAACTGAAAAAAATCCCCAAACTACATTACTCAGATATACAAATCTCTCTCACATATTTTAAGCTGAGTGAATTATTTTATCAGAAATACAGTGGACTCTGGTACCCAGCTGACCTGTGTTAGAATCCCACATTTCCTGATTGCCAATTGCTGGTGGTGTGGTCTTGAAACAGTAACGTCTCTCACGCCTTTAGACCTCCTAGGAGAGGAAGTGGAGAAGCCCTAGGGTGTAGCCGGTAGGCCAAGGTGGAGGGTGTGGGTCTCCCAGCCATCAGGGCTGTGGGACTCCAGGCCGCTGCCCTCATCCTCTAAGCCATGGCGTTTTCCTTCACAGGATGGAGAGGATCTTACCTCACAGAGCGTTTATAGGAGTCCACAGGAGGTGTGTGTTGAATTCTAGCCCAGGGCGCTATCAGACCACTAATTTCCTTATCGTGGCACGGAATTGCCTGGGATACGCCTGCACTCCGTGGAGAGTAACTTCCCTTTTGGTCTCATTTAAACATCAGTTTATTAATATAGAGAGAGAAACCCCTTTTCTGATATTTGCTGATTGCTTATAACCTACAAATACCCCCTAGTTTTTCCGTATTTAAATGAATGTGGTAAGTCATTATCAATTATTTCATCAAACATGTATCACACACCTCATTATGTGCCACACTTCTGGGGCATGAAGACAAATCAGACATAAGATGCTTATTTGAGCAAATGTTTAAACTCAAACAAAGATTTTGTTTGCTTATTTATGAATCAAGAAGTTTTAAAGATTTTATTCACCATTTTTACAATAGTCAAGCTCAAATGATCAGGGTTCTTTTCTCTCTGGATCTCTCTTTTTTAATATATGCTACATTTTTATTCTGTCTTTAAATTTTGGATTGATAGGAGAGTACATATAATTGCTTACATTATTTGCATTTATAAAATTTGAGTTGTAGTTGAGTCCTTCACTCAGATGTGCTGTAACCTACTGTACCTGTTAGCTGTGAACTTACCAAACCCCTCCCCACTCCCCCTTCTTTGAATTTAATTATGATTTTCTTTCTTGTGGGCCTATAGTTTTTTAATATACTAGTTTCAACTGAGTATTGAGTACATGGAACGGTTGCTTTCCATTCTTGAAATACTTAGGAAAATGTTCTTAAAATCCTTCCAGGTAAATACAAAAGGTACCTGGAAGTCTCCATCTTTTTATGGCTAAATAGTATTCCACAATAACATATACCACAATTTATTAATCCATTCATGGCTTAAAGGGCACTAGGGCTGTTCTACATCTGTGCAATTGTAAATTGGGCTGCTGGCGGTGCCTGTGGCTCAGTGAGTAAGGCCCCAGCTCCATAGACTGAGGGTGGCGGGTTCAAACCCAGCCCTGGTCAAACTACAACAAAAAATAGCTGGGCACTGTGGGCGCCTGTAGTCTCAGCTACTCAGGAGGCTAAGGCAAGAGAATCACCTAAGCCCAAGAACTGGAAGTTGCTGTGAGCTGTGATGCCACAGCATTCTACCGAGGGCGACAAAGTAAGACTCTGTCTCAAAAAAAAAGTAAATTGGGCTGCTATAAACATTTGACTGTAAATGTCTTTTTTTCTTTGGGGTGGATACCTAGTAATAGGATTGCAGGATCAAATTATAGGTCTGCTTTTAGATCTTTGGGGACTCTGCATACTGCTTTCCACAGAGGCTGTGCTGGTTTGCAGTCCCACCCGCAGTGCAGGAGTGTTCCTTTCTCTCCACACCCATGCCAGCAACTATTGCTTTGGGCCCCTGTGATGTGGGCCATTCCCACTGGGGTTAGGTGATATCACAAAGTAGTTTTGATGTGTATTTCTCCAGTAATTAGAGACAATGAGCATTTTTTCATGAGTTTGGTGGCTATTTGTTGTCCTCATGAGAAAAGATTCTGTTCATGTCTTTTGCCCAGATTTTTTTGTTTTTTTGTTTGTTTTGTGACAGAGCCTCAAGCTATCACCCTGGGTAGAGTGCTGTGGTGTCATAGCTCACAGCAACCTCCAACTCCTGGGCTTAAGCTCTTCTCTTGACTCAGCCTCTCAGGTAGCTGGGACCACAGGCACTCACCATAATACTTGGCTATTTTTGGTTGTAGTTGTCATTGTTGTTTAGCAGGCCTGGCCTGGATTCGAACCCGCTAGCTCTGGTGTATGTGGCTGGTGCCTGAGCCACTTGAGCTACAGGTGCCGAGCCTTTGCCCAGATTTTAATGGGGTTGTTTATTCCTTTTTTGTTGATTTGCTTGAGTTCTTTGTAGATTCTGGCTAGGATCCAGTGCAACCTGAAGGTGGAAACATAGCAGTGGGCCAATGCCCTCGTGCCTGGCTCCTCTGGGTCTGTCCCGGTGCTTTGATGCAGACGTGGCTTCTGTGGGACTCTCAAAGGTCTGTGCCTCCCTTCACCTCCCAGGCCCTTGATGTGGTATCTCCTCTCAGGGAGCTCTCCCGTGCTGCTCAGAGCACAGCAATCACCAGCCTTTGCCGTCAGCCATCCAAGAGGCAGCACCTGAAGGGGGCTTTAGGAAACAGGGGATAAAGCCAGGAGCTGCCTGTTTAAGTGGTGTTAAGAGGCTGAAAGCCCAAAAGTTCTAGGAGCTTTATGCTCCCTAGATGTTTTTTATGGGTTAACAAAGCAAATACCTCCTTTCAAAAAGGATATATTTAGGAAGCTAAACTGTTCACTTTTTAAAATGAACGATCTGTTTTACAGAGCTTAGAAGCATGTCCAGCCTGCCTGCAGTAAATCCTCCCCTGGCTATAAAGGATAATGTAAGCAACGTGGGTTGCCGTTTAAACAGTTCCTGGTGTGGCACAGGCAGCACCATTTGAAGTGCCTCTGTCTTTCTAAACAGAAACAGATGTTTGAGAGCAGAGCCGTGCAGAAGCCATTTTTCAAACAGCAGATTAAAACATCTGTCAGGAGTTTGGGGCGGGGCAGACCCCGGCCGCCATCTCAGCTGGGCCTGCCAGTCACCGCATCTCCAGGGTGTGTAATGGGCAGAGGGGACAGGGATGAGCAGAGGCCGAGCCCTGGTCCTGTTTCAGTCACTCCTTCTGTTCCACATCAGAGTTCACGCTGGCCTGCAGGCCCGTCTGGGTTCTGATCACCATCCTGGGTCTTCCCATGATGTGGTCTTTTTTTTCCTCAGTGCCACTGAGGTCCGGGACAGTGGGTGCACGCCTGGCTGTCTTGTCCCTGCCCTGTATCAGGCCTCCAGGGTCCCTTTGTCTTCTAAGGCCTCCGTCCAGAAATTTTGCTTTGAAAGACAGAAAAAGGGATCAGAAGAGAAGTTTGTGGTGGATGCTTAGTGTTGATTCTCCTTTCTGCTTTCTCTCACCTTCTCCAAACAAGCCTTTGAATGAGAGAGATTCTTTCTGCACAGGGTTGGTGGTGAGCCTAGGGCAAGGAGGGGCAGGTCTGAGAAAGTTAGACACATCACCACCATGCGGGAGAAGGAGGGGCAGGAGGGGCCGGGGGAGTGGGGATAGCGTGTGGTGTGAGGCATCCAGGTATGTGAATTAGTGTCTGTGAGCTGGTGTGACTGAGTGTGCATGTGTGTGTGCACTCACCTCTGTGGCCTGTGTGGACACACGATGTGGGTCTGTGTGCAGGGTGAGCTCCCTGGCCTTGGCAGGCAGGGACATGGTGAGGGTCTCTCATCACTGAGTGTCTTCTTTAGATCTTGCTCCTAATCGCCTGCCTCTGGGGTCTGTGCTGCCCAGGCCTGGACTGTGGCTGGTGGTCCTGTCCTTGTGGATGATCTGGCTGAGGTTCCTGGTGGGGCCCAGAGCTCTTTCTGCTCTTTTAATGTGGGTGGACTTAGGATGTCCCCTCAGCTCCCCGGGACTCAGCTCCTCCTATGTCTCCAACAGCCCAGCCCCAAGTGCCTGCCATGCTCCTGGGGCCCCTCCCAGTTGCGTTTAGAAACAGTCCTGAAGCCTGATAGACAGTGTTGCAGATACAGCCTTACAGGCGGGTGACCCTTGGCTGGGGGTTCCCTTCCATCTCCGCTGAGCCCCTCCAGGTGGGAGGCTCTTGTTTGTCTGTCACTGCAGGAGAGATGGAGGCAGCCTGGCAGGGCAGGGCTGGGCTTCCCACCGTGTCCACCTGTGTGCTGCCAACTCATCTGTGTGGGGTCCTGTCGGGAGGCAGCCAAATTTACCGGAGCAGGTGGGGCTGCCCTACTAGGTGAGGGGTCTCCAAACTGTGGACATGACAGTTTCTAGCGAGGAGGATTCATCCTGCTGACGCCTTCTTATTCACAAGCTAGTCCTGGGCATTGGCACCCCAGCTCTGAGACTTGAGGCTACTGGCAACCTTTAGGCTTTGCAGTGAGTTTAAATGACTCCTCAGAGTGAATGAAACTTCTACTTTATTTTTTGTGTTTTGTCATAAGCAAGGATTTAGGTAGAAAATGATTTCTGCTACTTTAAGGATTGATTTATCTGCTGCTATAATTTTATGCCCTTGTAGCATGAAAACTCATGCAGTGTGTACAGAGGACACCCCTGGAGATGACTTCTACAAGGTGGATGCTGCGTCCCCATCCTGGAGAGCCCCTGTCCCCCAGGGAAAGTGCTGTGTCACCCAATGGTTTCTGGTTTCTCTGCCATGTTAGTTGGAAACTCAGCCCTCGAGAAAGCAGCCTGTGGCTGTTCTGCCCCGCCGGTCTCTGTGTTACCCACTGTGGGCCTGGTAAGCCTGGACCTTTGCTCAGCGCTCCCCAGGGATTCCCTGTGGTGTGGACTTGCAGAAAGGACTGTGTTTGTATCATTTAGGGACAGTGGGCTGCAAAGGGGACAGCTGCGCGGCTTCAGGGCCCATCTCCACCCTGGACTGGGGAGGGTGCCGGGCACGCGCCCAGGCATCTACTCCCCAATTTCTTCCAGATAATTGCCTACAAGGCAGTGTCTGGCCAAGCTCTCGCTTGGTGCCTACACCTGGGCTGTTCAGACATACACCCTTGCTTAGCCTGTTTTTCTAGCAACATTCAGACTATAACTTAATGTTGGGAACTAAATTATAAAATGAAATCTGGAGAAACCCAGGGGAAGAATGCTGCCTCATCCACCCTGGTTACTTCACCTTTGGTCACCGTACATACCCTCATGGCAGTGATTCCAGGAGTAGGTGAGAGCTGAGGCCACGTCTACTCAGTCTCCCAGGGGTTGTGCAAATTTATGTTTTCCAAATGGGCTGACCCAACCAAGGACTCCCCACCTTCTGGCCAGCCATGTGTGCACATCTGTCTCAGCACCAATTGGCAACAACTTGGAAGTCTCAGGGTGGGCTGGGGTGGGGAGTATCCCTGGACCCTGAGAGCATCAGAGCTGCTTTAGCCTGAGTATTTGCCAGGGCACCCCAAGCTCCTGCATGGAAGGGGCTCAATGGGGCCCAGGAGCCCCAGCCATAGGCAGGTGCTTGGGTGACCCATGGCACAGACATTTCGTAAGCAGGGCCATGCACCTAAGCCACCAAGTACCAGCCTGGGTGTGGGCTTCAGATGCCTTCTTTGTGGCGGGGACAGAGGCCAGTCTGTGTCCGGCACCACTGGGCTCATGTCCTGCTCTGCACAGGGATAGCTGTTCCTGTCTGGCATCTGCTCTTGGCTCCACCACCTGCATGTGTGTGGTGAGAACAAGATGGTGAGCATAACCGGCACTCACCTTTCTTATGTGATGACGGCCAACTGGGATGTGCTCATGCAGAGAAGGCCCAGCTCCTTGTCCCCTTCACAAAAGACAAGATGAACTCCTTGGGAGCCACCTGCCCTTCCAGCCATCCCGGAGCCACCCTGGCTAAGGTACCCCTCAATGTCTCCCTCCCAGGGCTCATATCTGGTCTCTTGACACCTCCCTGCTGTCATCGTCTCCTTTTCAATGCCCTCTTCCTTGGCTCAACTGTCCAGAGAGCAGAAGCCACCTCGATGTTGCAAAGAGTTTTCCCTGTCAGGGATGAACTATACAAGTGGCCACATGTGGAGGCCATGGGGCCCAGACATGGGCAACAGCTGCCTGCCCTGTGCTTGGTGGCCATCCAGGACAGCAGTCCACACTGGGAATGATGCCACTGTGACATGGCCCCCAATGCACAAATGGGCTTCAATGTTTTCTGTTTTCCAAACTAGTATGGTGTCAGCCCTGGTAGAGCTGACAGAGAGGGCCTCAGGTCAAGGCCTCACCTCCTTGAAGGCAAGTGCAACTGGGAGCAAAGGTCCAGCCCTGTGGCCACCCAGGGCTCTGCAGCCAGGTCCTCCCTGCAGACATCTGCCCATGTGGCAGGGTGGTGCTTCCTAGGCCCTTCCAGCCACATCATGGTAATTGCATCCTCATAATTCTGTGTCTTGGGACAGATATCCATACCACACTTCAGGGTTTAAGGGATACCACAAACTCAGCATGTCCAAATACAGCATGTCCCCTGTCCTGGACCCAGGATGAGTTGGCCAGGTCAGGACCCAGGCGCCTTGGCATCTCCCTGTTACTCTCCAGTGTTCCACCTCACTGATGCCAGATCAGCTGTCACCCTTCACCTGCCCAACTCAATCTGTTCCCCACTCTGCAAGGAAGTGGTTTCCAGGAAAAGAATGCTATCATGTCACTTGTGCACTAAAACAATAGGATGAGTCAGCATCATTCTTAATATGAATCCAACCCATCTGCCCCAAGGGTTTCCTGTCCCCTGTCCCATGTTCTCCTGACCCCTGTTCACCTGTCCATCTACCCTTGACCATCCCCTCAGTCCCCTGTCTACCTGTCTGTTTACCCTTGACCATCCCCATGATCCTTGTCCATCTACCTTTAACTGTCCCCATAGCCTCTGTCCTCAGTCCATCTACAGACATCTATCTCCATAGTCCTCTGTCCACCTATCCATCTACCTTTGACTTTCCCCACTGTCCCTGTCCATCTACTCCTAACTGTCCCCATGTCTTCCTGTTTCCCATCCATTTATGTCTGACTGTCTCCATGCTCTCCTGTTGACCTCTATGACTGCTCAAGTCTAGAGTATCATGACTCCTTTTTAGTCTGGCTTGTTGGTGGTGCTTACTGTCTCCCAGAATGTTCTGGGGATCACTCTGTTCAGCAGGAGGGAGCGTGTTTGGTGAATAGGAAGCAGCCACGGCAAAGGTCATTCTTGACGGTTAGGTCACCTCTGAAGTCCTACCCTGCCACAGCATTCAGGAGCTCCCTGTCCTCATCTGCAAACGTGGATGACAAGACCAGCCCCCGCTTTACAGGGCTGTAGGGGAAGGACTGTGAAGGTGGCCTGAACTGTGCTGAGTACACACGGAGTGGGAAATACCCCCAGCACCAGCTGCAGCAGACACGGCACCGCCTGACCCAGGGGCCTCGCTGCTTCAGTCCGCTACTTGCTGAGTAGGGAGGACAGGGCGCGGCACGTTCCTCAGCAGAGATGACTAGGATGTACGTGTTTATTAGCAACTTCCGCCAATTTGCAATTTATCTTGGTGTTAACCCAAACAGGCGGCAAACCAAGACAAACACTTTTTGATGCAATCAACCTGTGACTCAGGCTGTTCATGAAAGTTCCTGAGCTGAGGAAAGAAAAAAAAGCTTTGAAAAGTTGCCAGTGGAAAAGGATTGTATGTGGCAGATGGGGAAGGGAGGCTCCATAGGCAGTCCTGGGAAGCCCACAGGTGGTGTCTCTGTGGGCCCCTCAGGGTCCCGGGGGAGCCCACAGGTGGTGTCTCTGTGGGCCCCTCAGGGTCCCGGGGGAGCCCACAGGTGGTGTCTCTGTGGGCCCCTCAGGGTCCCGGGGGAGCCCAGAGGTGGTGTCTCTGTGGGCCCCTCAGGGTCCTGGGGAGCCCACGTGTGATGTCTTCATGGGTTCCTTAGGGTCCTGTGGAAGTTTGTGTGTGTCTGTAAGGCTTGTTCTTTTCTTGGGAAGTAGTGAACACCTCCAATTATCTGAAGCTTGGATGGATGTTTAAGATTCAAGAATCAGAAGCCTGAAACAACCCACCTCTGAGAGACGCGGGATTTCAGATGGGGACGCTCTGGGGTGGTCTCATCTCCTCCCCAGACTGAGCCTCCACCCTGAGCCCTGGTATTTCCAGGGAAACTTGATCCACGTGTTGAATGCTGGGTGTCCTAAATCTTTCCTTTTGGCATATAAGCTTTTGCTCTAGAGAAAGGACAGTTCCTTTTTCTATGAGATGAAATAAACTGAAACCCCCCAAAATTAGAGGATGCTCAGAATCTGTGGGACGAGGAGCCTTGGGAATTCGGCAGACCCTGTGGGCTGCACCCCCCATCCTTTGGAAACACATCTTCACCTCCTGGCTTTGTCCTTCTTGCAGATGGGGTGGTCAGGTTTGGGGAACAGGCCCTGTCCTCCAGGGACTCTCATAGGAAAAGAGGGGCTTCTTTTTCACAAAACCCCATTGAACAGATTCTTTTGGAAACCAAAGATTAGAAGCAGGAGGATGGAGGCATGTTCAGAAGGTGCTGGTTCTTGGCCTCCATGTTGTCACTCAGAAACTCCCTGCTAGCCCTTCCCATGCTCCAGGAGCTCTCCTGGGTATGGTGAGGGCCTCTGCTGGGAGAGCAGCTCCTGCCTCCCCAGAGGGAAGCGCCCAGTCAGACAGATGAGGAGGAACCAATGTGTCAGATCAATCTTGGCAGGAAAGGCTCAGCTGGGCTACGGCTAATAGCTTGGAAGCTAGATGAGGATGCTGGTTACAAGTGTTTGTCTCCCTCAGCAAGGAGGACCAACCCATAGGGATGGGACTGGCTGGGGGCCCCAGCAGCAGCGGCAGAGCTGAGATGAGCCCTGGACTCCTGCCCCCTGGAGCAGGGTCTGGGTCTGGGACACCTTTCATCAGGCAGCCGGTGCTTTCAAAAAAGAATAAATGCTGCCAGGTAGTGTGTTTGTTGTCAGTGTTTTAAAGATGAGATAACTAAGATTTCACCAGAGAAAATAATTTGCCTGAGATCTGCTTGCCCTGGACACTTATTTGCAGCAGCCTCTTGAAAGCTGCTGCCCAGTGCCACTTCCATGGACAGGGTCTGCCAACCTGGCTGGCAGGTCTGACATTGGTGTCAGCAGCTGCTGCTCCTCCAGCAGTGAGTCTGTGCTCTCTGTTGTGGCCTCTGCCCTGGCTCACCTGAGGTCAGGCAGGAGTCAGGTGGGGTCAGGGAGTGGCCAGCATGTTGGAGGAAGCATTTCTGGGTGGAAACGCTGCAGGCAGGTGAGGAGTGTGCACAGCCATAGTGGGTGTCCTCTGGACCAGGATGGCGGCCCAGCCACTGCACAGAGGGGCTGGCAGCACGTCCCAGTCCTACTCCAAGGAAGCCCTGGAGGGGAGAGTCCTCTGCAGAGGCACCTTGGGGCAGGGCTGCCCCTCTGTTGGGTCAGGAGCATCATCCCCTATGGGAATGTAGAGGGAAGGAAGGGCATCAGGACACTGTCCCAGTCTGGGCTTGAGTCAGGCAACCAACCTGCAGGGACAGATACCAGAGCCTCCCTACTGGCTCCAGGACCCACAAAGGGGCCCCATTGCATGTGGGCGGGTGGAAGATGAGCTCACTCAGCAATCGGCTCATAGGACTGGGAGAAGGACAGACAGGGAGACAGGGAGACAGGGAGATAGGAAGACAGGGAGACAGGGAGACAGGCAGACAGGGAGACAGGGAGACGAGGAGATTAGCAGACAGAGAGGTGGGCAGACAGGGAAATAGGGAGACCGGGAGACAAACAAATAGGGAGACAGACAGGCAGAGAGGAAGACAGGGAGATAAGCAGACAGGCAGACAAGGAGATAGGGAGACAGGAAGACAAGCAGGGAGATAAACAGACAGGCAGACAAGGAGACAGGGAAACAGGAAGACAGGCAGACAGGGAGATAAGCAGACAGGGAGACAAGGAGACAGGGAGACAGGCAGACAGGGAGACAGGGAGACAGGCAGACAGGGAGACAGGGAGACAGGCAGACAGGGAGATAAGCAGACAGGCAGACAAGGAGATAGGGAGACAGGAAGACAAGCAGGGAGATAAACAGACAGGCAGACAAGGAGACAGGGAAACAG
>CAUYQV010116825.1:0-18249 GCA_963574575.1 Galagoides demidoff
GGCTGAGGATTGCCTGAGTCCAAGAGTTGGAGGTTGCAGTGAGCTATGATGATGCCAAGGCACTCTACCCAGGGTGACAAAGTGAGACTCTGTCTCAAAATAAATAAATAAATAAAATAAAATTTAAAAAAAGCTATCCTACAGATTTTTGAAGAAATGGACAGGGAAAGGAAAGGAAAAACCAATCCTATGTGTTGAAGGCAAAATCCACTTCATCAGCTTAGCACATGGGGAGAAGCAAAGGTTTGCCCAAGTGCTCCTGTGTCTCTGGTCAGCAGCACCCTATGACAAGGAGCTCTCGGAAAGCCCTTGGCCGTGTGTCCAGCACCCACAGATGAAGGGGACTTGCCCGCCCCCCACCTTTTCGTTCTGTAGAACAATTATATATTGAAATAAAAGAGTTGTTTAGTCATGTATAACTATACATAGTTTCTTAAATAACTCTTTTACTTCAATACATAATTTACCTACATTCATTAATCATTTTCAAAGTTCTCATTTTGCATTTTGTTGTAGAACAGTGATTTTCAGCTGCTGTGCCATGGCACACTGGTGTGCCACAACAGAATCTTAGGTTACCGGGGAATTTTTAAAGATCATTAAATTATTTTCAAAAGAAGTTCAAAACACAGTAAGTATATTCTTTCTTAACTCTCTGTAAATTCCAGTAGAATCTGTATTTCTGGACATATTTATGGGTCTGGATTGCAGCAATTTTCCAACACTTTTTGGTGTTATTGCCCAGAAAATTCTAGAATCTCCTCTGATGTCTACCAAGACCACATTACATCCAGAAATACAGAGATTCTGGTCCATGTCAAAAAAGTTCCCTATTGCTCTTTGTTAACACATACACGCAGGGTAAGCTAATTGTTTGTTTACTGACAGAAGAGCAAAACCTGCAATAACAGTTTTCCAAAGTAGTCAGAAAAAGAACTAAAGTCACCAGAGTGTGCCTCTAATATTTAATTAGACATGTGACTTTCAAGCTGCCATTTGCAATGATTAAGAGAGCCGAGTGAGTGGTCTATCTGGTCAGGGTAACAGCAAGCATAACATACATCAAAGAAAATAAAAGAGATTGTTGCATTAGAATGAAAAACAGTGAGAAGTACATAGCTCAAGCAGAAATCTTGGAAAAAAGAACTTTAAGGAAGTAAAAGAAAAAGAAAACCTAATAATCAGCTCTGTTACTTAAGAGAAGTTGGAACAAATCTTCCTTTCCAGGGAAGCTTGAATTACCTGTCTATCCCTTTAAGCATTTCCAAGTACAAATCAAACACAGATGGCCCATTACATTTATGACCACACTGTCAATTACTCTAGATGGAGCGTGCATTAATTATTGAAATATTTTCATAGTATACAAGTTTTTAGTGGCTACATTGCCATAGATAATTTCAACTTTCTCATTAGAAGCTGGTATGAACAATTTTATTTATGAGAATTAACCTCTTGAATATAGTCAAAAACTACAGATACAGTAGTGGATTCTTTTTTTCCACTTAACAAAGCCAAACTAGAAATCCTGGCCTCTATTCTTGGAAGTCAGCGTGATGTTATTAGCATTGCATACAATACATAAACTCTGCCAAAATCTATTACAATCATAGTAAATTTTGATTACTGGAGTTGTTTGTTATTTATGTCTAGAAGATAAAGATAATATTGAGAATAGCCCTTTCCTATTCTATGTATAAATTACATCCATAAAATATCTTGTTTTGTAAATAACAAAAAAACTGAACTTGGTCGAAACTTCAGATTGGTGCATATACGTTAGCTCCAGTCAATCAACACTTGAGCTGATGTGAAAGTCCACAGGAGGGTTTAAGACTTTTAACTGTACTCCTAGTTTTTCTCTAGTTTGATAAACAAAATTCTAGGGCCATCAACTATTAATGAACAACAGATACATTCTAGTGAAGGATCGCTTCCAGGGTAGGCATATGGAGAAACATTTTGAGAGACCTTAGAGGAAAACCACGTATTTTCTGCCATTCTGGAAACAAGTTATTCATTCAGCAAACATCAACTGAGCGTCTACTATTTGCTTGGAACTAGCCACTTCGTAGTACTTTGGGCAGAAAAACAAAACTCTTTGCTCTTGTCAAGTATGGATTCTAACAGAATTGATTACCTCTTTTAATTCCTTTTGCACAGAGAAGGAGCTAAAGCTTGGAGAGGTGAGCTGACCTATTTACTGAAGGTTATCCAGGCAGAAGGCAGTAAAGTCACAAGAACAGCCCATTCTATCTGGCCCCAGAGCCCAAGTTCTTAACCCACCACTCCTCAGTTACCTTCACCATTTCCAACCTTTCCCTGCTCAAAGTTCTATTAATCTGGGTTCATGTGAATTCATATGCAAATGCAGTCAGCTGGACCTTCTTCAGTAAATGTCTTCATGTAACTTTAAAAAAAATTGTATCAGTATTTTTTCTCTCTGAAATTCACTATAGGAGAGAATGTTCTGGCAAAGAATGGCACTCATGAGACAGGCATCACAGGAATGCTGATTTCACACCCAGTGAGATAATGTGGCCCTAGAAAAAGCAAACAAGGTCAACCTGCAATCACTGGCTTCTTTCTCTGGTCTCTGCCAAACAGGGATTGAAAATTAGAGTCCTAGTGAGGCATGCAGAGGACGGATGGCACTGGATAGGATTAGAGTCTTATGCAGAGGACTGATGGCACTGGATAGGATTAGAGTTCTATGCAGAGGATTAGAGTCCTATGCAGAGGATGGATGGCACTGGATAGGATTAGGGTCCTATGAAGAGGACGGATGGCACTGGATAGGATTAGGGTCCTCTGCAGAGGACGGATGGCACTGCGTAGGAATAGAGTCCCATGTAGAGGACAGATGGCACTGCCTAGGATTAGAGTCCTGTGCAGAGGACGGATGGCACTGGATAGGATTAGAGTCCTATGCAGAGGACGGATGGTACTGTGCTTTTACAGTGGTTTGCACAACACAGAAGATAGAAATTCCCACATATCTTAGGGGCAATGAAGGTTGGAAAAATATGACTCTTAACCACAAGTAGCCAAAGGCATGGAAATTTAGCACTTTTATGATGAAAAATCATCTACCAGTGAGTGATGCTTACATATTAGACCACCGTAACAGACATTTAGGACACACACATCCAATGCCAAGTATGTTTAGCACTTCATGCTTTTTAAAACTCTTTCATTGGCGGTGAAAGAGAAAGGGTCAGAGACCTCTGGTGACTTGCCTGAGGTCATGTCAAATTTGGCAGAGAACAGCTTAGAACCTACAGTTACTGATTTACAAGGTCATTCTCTGGACATTCATTCAAGTTACTTCTTATTTGTTCTCACCAAAGTAGATAGAGGCCCGATGAAAGCCCTGAAGGTCAAGGATATAGAGCAAGTCAATGTTCAATTCTGTGCACCCAAAATGTAACCAAGCATACAAACTCTATTAAGGGTGTGTTGGTGAGGAGAAGGGCCTGAGTACTGGGAGCTGAGGCATGCAAGAATAGAAAATGAATTTGCAATAATGTACAAGGTAAACAAGCTGTGCAGAGGTAGAAGTAAATACCTTTATCTAGGATTAGAAAGGGCCAACTAGCTATGAGCACAACCCAGTGTAAAAACTATAATGATGTGATGACTGGTTGTGTAGTGTCTAATGCTGTTGTTATTCCTTAAGGGACTATGCAATAGAAGTACCTTGGATGCCTGGAAAAAAAAAATAGAATCTTGTATCTACTGAATTAAAAACTTTGCACAGAAATCTGGATTTTTGTTTTCTTTTATTTGAAGGCCTCTTGTTCACAGGTGGCACCTTCCAGCTGTGTGCTCACATGACAGAGGGGCACACGGGCTCCCTCAAGCCTCTTCTGCAGAGGCACTAATCTTATTCGTGGGTGCTTCACCCTTATGTCCTAATCAAGAAATCTGGTTCTTAGCAAGCTATATTTGGGGCCTGTAGTTCATAGGCCAGTGGCATCAGTGTCATCTGGGAGCCTCTGAAGAATGCAGAAACTCAGCCCTGAGCCCAGGCATACTCAGTCAGAATTTAAGTTCTAACCAGAGCCTCATCCTATTTCCTCCATGCTGCACAATTTGAGGAGGACCATGTTGTAGCTTCACTTCCCTACTCCACATTCACCTGACCAGAAAAACTTAAGTCAGCGTGACAGGAACTGTTTTACTGAACCCACGAGGGATGTAAGCCGGCTCTCTTTCTATTTCCAACTTCCTTCTTAGTTTAACATTCTGCATGTCCATCATCCTCCAATAAAGGATTACAAATATCCAATTAAAATTTTCTTCTCAATGTCGCGGAAGCTCAACTTCTAATTCTAGACTATCAGGTATCTCAAGTGTTTCCAAAATTCACCCTCAAAATGCTTTTGACAAGTTCTGAGGAGTTGGGGGCATTGTCTGGAGTTGCTACAATATATTATTATCTTAAAGAATCTGGCTTTTAAAAAAGTGTTTTTGGAAGTTCCTGTAATAGGCTTTTGTTTTAAATCATTGTCCTCAACGCAAATCAGGGTGTTTACTCAGTGTGCCCGTCTCCAGGTTTTTTCATGTGGGTTAATAAAGGTCAGGGGGAAGGTCGGGGGGGGACCTCCCCAGGTGGCTTTCTGGGGTTAGGAAAGAAGGAAATCTCTTCCTCCAGTCCAACTCTTACCAGTCAAGTAGGAGCAATACAGCTAGTCTAAAGCTTAGATTTCGATGTCCACCCGTTATCACAACATAAAAAGAAATTTTAAAGGAATAAAGTAACTTCCAAATCTATCACCCAATGACAATTTATATGGTCCACATGCATATAAATTAACTGTACACATGGGCCTGCCTTTTAACTTTCCATAGGATTAAATCAAAACCTTTTTCAATACATTTGTATGGTTATAGACATTAATGCCCACATAGTATTTTGATACTGATGTGGTATATGTACGTAATTAATCTACTACTCTTGGACATAAAGTTAGCTTCTGATTTTTCATTATTAGAAATAAAATCTAAAAGATGATTTTAGAGATTCAATCCAATAAGTGACAGTTATTCTTAAAGAAAAAGAAAACTGGTCCATGGCCAGCCTTACGTTACTAAGTGTATGTCATTAGTCACTCGAGCAAACAGGCAGAAAAGTGGGGAGAAAACTACATAAAACTGATCCTTCTTATCTTAAAAATCAACTGAAAGTACATGTTCTACTAATAGACTCAAAAGTATCGTTTTCAACTTTGAATTTGTATAACTAACATAGTCTTAATATGTTATTCATATACATGGGGTTAAGTTCAATGCACTCAAGGTCCTGGGTTACAAGCAATCCATGGGTTACACAGTAAGGCCATTTCCTGATTAGAGGCCCACACTGGAGTGGAGCTGAACAGAGATTTAATGCTAACATAACTTTTTAATACAGTTACAATTTGATTACAGTCTCACATTCAGTTTTAGAATGTGGAATCAAAAACACATCCATCACTTAGAATCTGCTTAACTTTTATTTAGATTATACTCCATCCAGCCACTTAGAACTAGTCCAGCCTCTGACTTCCTTTCCCCTCCCCTGTTCTAATTCCTGTTGTCGTTGTCCCGCTAACAATGGTCACACTCATTTGGTGGAATGGGAGAGAGACAGGAGAAGCCTTGTGGAGTGGCCCGATTCAACGGCAAGGATTTCCCTGGAGTGGAGTTGAGGGAAACAGGTTCCAGGCCATGGAAGAGCAGAGAGGCACAAAAGTTGAAGGAAACATGGACTGTTTTGTTTTGTGAAGTAAAAGATACCTATAGGACAAGAAAATAAGGGGTATTTTTGTTTGTTTGTTTGGAGACAAGGTCTTATGCTATCCACCTAGTGCAGTCGTGTCATCATAGCTCACTGCAGCCTCAAACTCCCAGGTTCAAGCCTCAGCTTCCACTGGGACTATAGGTGTGTGCCACAATACCTGGCTAATCTTTCCATTTTTAGTAGAAACAGGACCCAGGCTGGTCTCAAACTCTGACCTCAAGCATTCCTCCCACCGCGGCCTCCCAAAGTGCTAGGGTTACAGGAGTGAGCCACTGCACCTAGTTGAAAATAAATTTTAAAAGACAAGTTTGGAAACAAATTAGATTTATTTGAGGACTGATTGGCAGAATAAAGAGTATGGGTGATAAGAAGATATTTTAAGCAATAGCCAGTCAAAACCACATTTTTGCTTTGTGAAGATTTACCAGGGCAAAGTGGATGGAAGAGAGAAGGCACTTGGCAGAGGGCAAATAACACGAACCTACCAGAATGGTTCAAAGGTGGGTCTGAATGAAGAGGCAGCCATCAGAATGGTGAAGAAGAACACGGGTGTAAGACATTGCCGAGAGAAATAGAGAGTCACTGGGGGAGGGGACAAGGAAAGGTGTTCTTGGCAAGTTGTTTCCAGAAGAATCCGCTTCCTACACCCTAAGTACTACAAAAATACCACTTTGTTGGGACTTTCTATCTCTGCTCCCAAGGCTGGCTTTGAAAATAATAGAAAAATATGTAGCCCTCAGGTATAAAACTGGCTGAAAAAATTGTGTGAATTTGGATGCCAGTGCTATGATTGAAATGGAACCGTGTCGCTGACTTTGTCCATGCATTTTAAAAGGATGAATAGGTTTTTTTTTTTTTTTTTTTGACCAGATGCTCCCCAGTTTCCAGATATTGGGCCCCCTATGGCCCTGAGCAGCACAGCTCCTGAACATCGGGCTATAGTCTAGTGATCCAGCTGCCCAACCCCGGCAGAAGGAAGAGCCAATGGGAAGGTGTGGTGGACGTTTTCCACCTTCTTGGAGAAGGAATGAATTGTATAATAGGTTTGAATAGAGTTGAGAAAAGCTTTATCAGCGATTACAGTAGGACTTTCATTTACAATTAAAATGGCTAGGTAATTGGGCCATAACTAATGAAATATAAGAGATGCATACTTATGACCCAGCAGTGTCATTGTAAGCATCCGTACTGGAGAGATAGTCATAGTATATGAGCATTAGCAGCATATGAGAAATACCAGCGTATATAGGAAGGATATTTACTAAACTGCTATTTATAATGGTAAATAGGTGGAATGAAGCTACCTGCACATTTCGTGGGAATAATTCAGTGATCACTGTCTAGCCATACCATGGGAAATTCTTGAAGGACAAAGAATATTTACCTGTTTTTCTACCAACAAAGTGAGAACTCCAAGACATTGATGAGTGAAAATACAGCTGGACGTGATATGTACAATACGACACGTGTTTCAGAGATTTGTTTGGATAGAAAAGGGATGGAACTGGCAAGATGCACCCCGTTGATAGCGCAGGTCACATGAGGGCAGGTCGAGGAAGCAATGGCATTGGAAGGAGTGACAGAGAACTTCAGTCTTGCTGTCCAATACTTCAATACTAACAAGGAGAGCAAGTATGTGGTCATTGTTTTATGTTTCAAAACCTGTTTGAAAATGTTAAATTCTTTAGTTCTAAGGAGTTATTTTTTCCTTATCAAATATCAGATTGTACAACAAATCCTTCTTTCAAAATGATTCTTTTAACAAAAAATCAGTAAGACACTAGTTTATCCAAGAGTGAATGGTTGAATGAAAATAAACAGATGATAGATAGATAAATATTAGATAAAATGATAGATGATAGGTAGGTAGATAGCTAGACAGAGAGATAGATAGACAGACTGACCAATCTATTTCCATGGCAAATCTCTGTGAGAGCTGCCAATTTTCTGCATGCTTACCAAGGTCATTCTGTTCAATATAAGCAAAGGGTCTCCACAACTTAAATAATGTGGCAAAATAAATATCAAGTGGCATTCTACTGAATTGCCAATGCAGGAAAACCATTGCCTATGTCATATTTAAAAGGAAGTGTGTGGCTGGGTGTGGTGGCTCACACCTGTAATCCTAGCACCCTGGGAGGCCAAGGTGGGAGGATTATTTGAGTTCACGAGTTGGAGATCAGCCTGACCAAGAATGAGACCTCATCTCTACTAAAAATAGAAAAATTTGTGGGGCAAGTTGGGCACCTGTATTTTCAGCTACTTGGGAAGCTGAGGCAAGACGATCGCTTAAGGCCGAGAGAGTGAGGTTGCTATGAGCTACGATGATCCCATGACACGCTGCTCAGGGTGACTCTGTCTGAAAAATAAATAAGTAAAAGTGTGAAATCCCAGGAGGTTGAGATGAGATCCATGAATAGAGCTACCTTAAAGTCAGCACTAAATAATCTAGATTTATTCACTAAAATATTTTTCCAGGTTTAAAAATCAGTGAAAGCAAATTATTTTCTACATTAGAAACTATGTGTACAATACCTTCCGTCAGCTCCGATGTCAGAGGCCAACGGGGAGGGAATGCTATTTTAATATCATTCAGCAGATAATGATTATCAGCAAGATCATCTTTTGCTCCCTCAGGACTTTTTCAACTTCAGAACTTGACCATGTTTGGGGTAAAGTGTCATAAGAGAGATCCTAACACAAGATGGAAAAGAAAACATTAACCCACCATTTAGCCAAGAGCTGGATTAATCTTTCAGACAGTTCAAAAGAGAACCAGAACATGAACCCTAAAAGACAGTTCAAATATTCTAAAAATGCTAAAATGGTCTTAGTTTCTAATAATTGCAACTGGTGGATTTCAATTATTTTGGTCACATTATGTCATCACCTTAATACAGAAGTTAAGTTTTAACATGAGTCAGTTTATTTTTCCTGTATTTTAAAGTAATGACTACTGAAATGTTTAAAAATAGATATATATATATTTCTTTGAGCCTAAAGTGGAACACTGTCTGCATTGCTGCACACGTGTCACTCTGGGAAAAGCGTGTTTAACGAATAACTTCACAGCAAAAGGCCTTGAAAACGTCCTCTAAAGCTCAGACCCACGCTTTGTCTCTGAAACATATTAACAGCCTCCAGAAGGTTCCTAGATGCTGGTGAGCCGTGAGGCAGACTTCAGAAGTCCCTGACATTGGGCAGGTGCTTCTGCGCACTCTCCACCCCTCCCCCAACCCCCTTCTCCACCCGGGCAGAGTTTGGGTGTTGACCAGAGTTCTGCCGGAGAGAAAGATTGATAAAGCAAAGCAATCGGAGTTATTTCCTATGCATGAAATTGATTAAATGCTTCACTAAATGGCTTATAAATTTGCTTCTCATATTTCTGTCACCCACTGAAAAGATTACAGAAACTCTGCATATAACCATGTTGTATACAATACCAAATTACAAAAGGTTGTAAAAACTAATGTTTTGTTTAAAGTTTTGAGCAGGACCATATGCCTTCCCTGACCTTGAGTAAGCTATTTTAATTCAAAACATTTCAAAGAATATAAAGGGGAGAGATATTCAGCTCCATAACAAACCAGACGAGTGGTGGGTAGACCTCGGTTAACTACGCTGAACTTCTGCTCCGTCCTAGCAGGGTGTGGAGTGAATCCCGTCATACAGACACCTCGCGTCTGGAAAGCTGGGAAGCACATGTGGTGTCAACAGGGATGTATATGTTTACAAAGGAGGTGAAGCAGGGGGGCTTTAGGACCTCCCAAAGTTGAATTTGCTCTATTATTGTTAGTCTGGAAATACATCGTATTAAGTTCTGAGTCCTGTACGGACTTGTAAGACTATGTGAAAAGATGAGAAATGTGCCTATTAGCATAAGGGGGGAGATGGTTTAATCTTGAGGTTTTTAGTTTGTTTGTCCTTAACCTTTACACATCTTTCAAACATCAGTTCTGTTCTTTCTTCCATGTGAGAATTTCTTCTAACCATTGTGTAACAACTGGGAGGGAAGGAGCAGAGAAGCAGTTTCTAGGCAGGCAGGTGACCTGCAGATGTTAGTTGGGAAACAAACCCCTTTCTTAACATGGCCTTAAAAGTACCTGCACTGCTATGGGAAAAATGATATTCTTTCGTAACATTTATAGGACATCATGTCCCCAGCAAGAATTAACATTTGGCATTAACACACAGTCCTGGCCATAACTTCAAGAGAAGAAATTTTACAACCAGCAATGTTCTTAAAATTATCCTACTGGCCTGACCTCTGTAGTACCCGTCCTCAACCTCTTATCACCTTCAGAAATAGCCAGTGGGGGGGACGAAGATGGCTGCCACAGGCAGGGCCATCTGGAATGCAGTGAGGTGATGTGACCTGGACAACACTGTCCATGCAGGGGACAGAAGTCCTTTCCAAGAGCAGATATAGTCTGATGCACATCTGCTTTGCATGTAGTTTCTGGATGCATGAATAAGGAGTTGTGAAGGAATTAGCTGCATATTTGAAAACAACATAATTTCACTCCTAAAACCTAGGTTGGTTTCTTTCCTTCCTTCCTTCCTTCCTTCCTTCCTTCCTTCCTTCCTTCCTTCCTTCCCCCCTTTCTTTCCTTTTCTTCTTTCCTTTTCTTTTCTTTTTTCTTTCCTCTTCCTTTCTTCCCCTCCCGCCCTCCCTTCCTCCCTCCCTCTCTCCCTTCCTCCCACCCTCTCTCCCTTCCTCCCTCCCTCTCTCTTTCTCCCTTCCCTCCTTCCCTCCCTGTCTCCCCCCCCCCCCCAGCTGCATCCCACCTTTCTAATAGAGTACCTGTCCTGGCAGATATACCAACAATTTGGGAACAATTTAACCAAACCATCAGCATCTGGGCAACATTTTAACTCTTTGGTGATGGTTACATGAACCTTCTTGTTTCCATCAAGCCACCACATGATGAATCCTGATGCCAGAAAAAGAAGGTTTAATAAACTGTACTAATGGAAGCAGTTCCCTACTATACAACACATAGAAATACTAGCTTCTACTTACAGGCATTTACCTTCTCAAAAGATATGAATTTATGTCTCTTGAAAGCTCATTCCTGAGAACACCAATTCTTCCAGATGAAGTATAGCCTCATTAAAGGGTTTTGGTGATCAAATCCATTGGCTTTGCCTCTCTTAGAGATTCTCTTGTGCACAGCAATGAACTAGAGGAGGGCGCTGCTGGAAACCATCCATTTAACTCAGTTTAACCTACTGTTTCTGTCTTAACCTCAGACACGTTCTTTGGTAATAATGCTTAGAACCATGGAATTGTTCTTTGAAACATACTCTGGGGAACATCACTTTAAACCTACTGGACATCTGATAGACCGGTCCCCTTAAGAGGTGGAGTTTTAGCAGCCCTGGGCTGCCACTTCAGACTCTTGGCCAAATAAGACCAGGCCCTAACCCCACCAGAAGGCCTTTGCCATTCCTCTACTGATGACAGGCCAGCCTTGGGCCAGGCACATTCTTCTCTTCTAATGAAGGCATGTTGCATGGTCTACACCAGTAAAAACACAAACAAAAGCAATAGCCCTCACCAATCTGGACCGCAACTCCTGGGTTTCACAAATGGCTTTAAATGCCCAGATGATTATGCCCAGCTACACACCAAATACATGCTTCACATATGTTGTGAAGAAGAAGAATCATACGTTGATTCTTCTTATAGATTCCTTTTTTTCTGGTAAGATTACTTACATTGTCACCCTTTCTAAGGAAGTCTCTGAGTTACAAACATCGACTGATATATAATTTGCACTTACAAACAGGTAGTGAGTAAATGTATCTGCTCCAATTTACATACAAATCCAACTTAATAATAAACCTACAGAACCCACCTCATTGGTAATCCAAGGACTGTCTGTACTTTAATCCACAAAAGCTAAGAATATTCTTCCTATTCTATAATCAAAGTCACTTATCCATCAGGTCAGTCAGTGGAACCCGGTGGTATGCAAGTGACCGAGAGTGGCATGACTGTGAAGATAATCTTGGACCTGCTCTCATTTAATTTTTTAAAGTAAATCATTTGCAAACTTCACTACTTCAACTAGTGTGAGTTACAAGGCACCCACGGGGGCCTCAGAGCTGAGAGATGACAGAGCCGTGTTGCAACACCTTGGTGAGGATCTTTGCTCTATAGCTGTGGTCCTCAAAGTGCAGAGTCACCAGAATCACTGGGGTGCCGGGCCCCACCCCAGCCAGTTTCTGTTTCCCTAGATTGATGGGGGTCTGAGAATGTGCACTGCTTACCGGCCCCCAGGTGATATTGATGTGGCTGCCCTGGAGACAATGCTTTGGGAATTATATATAGCTATATGGTAATTTCTGAATCTGCCTGATCAAGATTACCTGGCATCTTTGTTAAATGTACCAGGCCCTAGCCCTGCGCCCATGCGCCTGCAATTCCGATGGTATGGCTGGGAAGGAAAGTCAGGAATCTGTATTTTGAGTAAATTCCCCAGGCAATTCCAACCATCTAGCTCTGGACTGCTTGAGCCTCAGAAGAGGGGCCTGCCTTTTAGATCAGTGCCTGGGCCTGGGATCCCTGCCTGCCTCTGAGCACAGGGAGTCTCCCTGCTAGAGGGCCCTGCAAAGTGCAAGAAGGCTGAGGACACGTGAATGCCCCATCCAATAACTTGTCCAGTAATTGGTATATTGATTGCTAATGTCATCATGTTTTAGTATGTATAAACCCCTCACTCTATTACACAGCCCCCAACAGTCCAAAAAGTCATTGTTTATTCATTGTAACTCCCAAACTAGCCCTTGTCAGCTCCTGCTGGAGGGCTTGCTGATAAAAATCAGCAGATGATTGGACGCACACATTCTTAACATGACTGACCCATGACATCTCGAGAGGGCAGCGGGAGAGCCTGTCATTATAGGACAATACTTTTCTTTCTTCCTTCTTATCTAGCCCAGATGACTTGGAGATTTTTATTAACTCATTAATGACTGAAGATGTCATTAAAGCCAGTGGGAAAAGGTTTTTTTTTTTTTTCATAATTTTCTTTCTCTGTTTTTAAGTGGGAATAAGTGTACAGTTTGCTGGGGTGGGGGAGGGGGGATGGGTTCATTGATGAAACAGCTAAGGCAAGTCAAGTGGAGAGACTCTTGTACTTTATTAGAATTTGAAATCTGATTGACGGGTACTGGGATTGGAAATCTGCAGACAGAAATACCAGGTTGCTTCAGAAACATGTTGGGGAAGAATGAGGTAATTCAATAAAAGAAATAAGGACCCATAAAATTCAGCCATTTTTACTGTGTTGTGGACCCAATATTTCCAACCCAACAGATAAAAAAAAAAAAAAAATCACAGTTAGGCTACTGAAACCACTAACTGTTTCTTAACCTACACATTCATTAAACCGTATCTTGTTTCTGTATGCCTTTAATTTTTGCACCTGCAGAATTGCTTTTAAAAATCAAACGAGATCTTTTGAAGGCATTTAAATTGCAACAACTTTATGTTTCTTTATATACTCTTGGGTTTCAGCTATTTCATCTGGGTTGTGTGTCCAATTAATGGGATATCTCAGGGAAGCACTATTCATTTCAAAAACTGGAGAATATAAAAAGCAAGTAGACTATTTCCATTATAACTGATTGGACTGAGAATAAGTGACACAGGAAATGTTCAATAATTATAACTTTTTTAGATGAGATCACAAAAAACTGTCAGTCACATAAGGTGCTTTCCATTATAATAAGGGCTTTGAAGTCTGGTTACAGCGCCTTCCTCCTTGGGGTTCGGCCTCCAGCATGTTAGAAGGATACTCTCTGAGTGGGTTGACGCTGATTTTATCAGCGCGGGATAATTTACTTGGCAAAGAAACTGTCTATTACTAGATGTATCTCATATGTTACTAAGTGTTTACTAAATTTCACTACTGCCAAAACACATCGTAAACTAACAGATCTTCATAATACATGGGACTCTACTCCTTAGGAGGAAAAATTTTTGTCTAAGAACCTAAAAACTTTGACCAAGATTTAAATACGCTTTAAGTCAAGTTTTATTACCAAATCGCCTAATTATATCTTTCTTTCTACATTTATTAGCCGAGTGGAGACTTGTATTCATTGCATGTTATGTTAAATAGAATAATTAGTTAATATTTACAGATCAATTAAATACAATAATTTTATCTAATTCAGTAATAATTATCTGTATTTTCTCTCTCACTTTTCTGTACATGGTGCTGAACATCCAGATGAAACCTTAGGGGAGAAAAAAGTCAAAAACCCAGATGTTTTTAAAAGATCCAGCTGTATCATGTCAAGTAAACAAAACATCAAGAATTTTTACATTTTTTCTCCATTTCCAACCAGATGTTTCATGTCATATAGACACAGTGTTAATCTGTTCAGTCACAATCAGTGTTCTTTAATATCATTTTTCAATATTTGAATCCCTTCTTCACAAAATTATCTCTCAAAATCCCATTTAATTCGTTCATGGGGAAAACATAAGGGGATTTTTTTCAGAAACAAGAATAAAATACCCAGAGGACTCAGAAGGCAAGAACACCATCCAGAACGGTGCCCACATCTTTATGTTGAAAAAAAAATGTTTCAAATCTGTATTTTTGAATGATAAAAGGTAATTCCACTTAAAGAGCTGGAATGGCAACTTAATTTTAATTGATATGCATGTGCTAATTTCAGTTCTAGCAAGTAGCTTCAGAAAATAGCAGTCTCTCAAGTATAAATGATGGTCATCTTTGTAATGGACCCCTTGCCCAATGTATTCACTTATTGCTAAAACCTAAAACAGACTACATGGCATTTTTAAGAACAATTTTCGCTCTGCGACTTTGGGTAAATTAAAGCACTGACCTCAGGATCTAAGGACTGCATGCTGAGTTTCAGCACTTCCCTTTCCTATACGACTTTGAGCCAATCACTTACCCTCTGAGCCTCAGTGTTCTCTTCTTTAAAATGGAAATAATAATCCTGCTTCTAGAGACCCTAAGGATCAGATGGAGGAACTTGGAAAGGGCAAATGCTTTGCAAATATAAAATCATCATTACTAGACAAAAGAATTCATCATTAGTTTTACGTAGTATTCTTACCTCAATAGTAGTACTGTGGAAACATGATTACAATGTAAACATGTCATTGCCATTAACATGGAATCCAGGAGGGCATAGGAGAGATAGTGGCACTAAAAGGACCTGCTCACTACTTACAAATTGCATACTAGAATAACTATAATCCCTGGATGTGCAAAGACCAGATTCCACTCCTTTGCACCCCTGCACTGCACCAAGCTAAAGTAGCCCTGGACCTACTTTTTTATGTTGACTAAATAGACAAAGGATAAAGCCCACTGATGGTGTCTCCAATTACAATAGGATACTTCGCCAGTCTAGAACCTTTTTCTTGGCTGCCTGGTGGACTTAACTTTGTTAGGCCCAGTTGGACCCAGGAACCCTCCACCCTCCTAGTCACTGACAAAGACTTTGCATATAGCAAATTGCAACAGCTAAATATTCAAACGGATCTCATGGTTTCTATCACGAGAGATTGCTTTGGCAATTTTTTGCTATTAATAAAATGTACATCTAGGAAATCATCATCAAAGAACATTCCAGTCCCAAATAGAAGAGGGTTCTAAGTTAGAAGTCAACTTACGCACTGATAAAATGCTAAGCACTAAAAAATCTGTCAAACATTTTAGTCTTACACATTTTCGCAATGGCTCCAAGATTTGGAGGAAAGACATCAAAACTTTTGAGTTTTACATTTAAGAGAGAAGTACCCCCCCCAAAAAAGGGAATAAAACAAAGGAAAGGAAGATTACCCAGTTAATTTTAAATTTAAAACCAAACTGCTGTGTCACCTTCCTACAGTAAAAAGAAAAACAAAAACTCACACATTAGGAAGTTTCCTTCCAAGTTCGGCCTAAGACTTTTCTCAATTTTATGACTATAGAGAAAAATGGAATGAGTAGTCAAGTTTTAGTTCTTCAACTTGGAAGCCACAAATCACTCATTAGCATGTTGCTATATCTGAACACTTGTTTGGAGGAGCCTGAAATCAATACAAAAGGAAACAATAATAATAAAAGGAAAGATTTCTACCATCATAATAGGGAAAGGTGTGTGAGCAGGAGGAAAGTACAGTCCGCAAGCCCATGACAAGTCATGATAAATGGGTCGTTATAAAATTCATGTTTAGGCAGCACCAGGCCGGGGATAATGCCATTCGTCATGGCAACACTAGGCCGCTAATGAGCCCTCATTGCATATTCATGTCTGTGGCGGTCCTGCTCTTCCTCCCACCCTGAGTTAGTGCCTGGAAACACCTCCACCTCAAGCTAAAGCTCGGCATAGGCCTTCTTCTTCTTCTTCTTTTCTTTCTTTTTTTTTTTTTATTTGTTATGTTGCAGCAATTACACTGTAAAAGTGCTGCCCAAGATTGATTGCTCTGATCTGTAGTTCAATTGTAAATTAGAATACACATCCCCCCAGGGACACACGGCCCCTATTTGTGATTAAGAAAAAAGCCCCATAATAGACTAATAGCTAAAGTTCTCTCTCTTTTACTTTCAGGCAATTAGCTTGATGAAATGGCCTCTTTTTGTGTACCCTGGAAGTGTAAACCGATATCATAATGAAGTATATGATGTTTATTCTATTATTTTCACCTTGCCGGGTATGCAGGAATGCATAAATAATGGCTGCTTTGTCTAGTACATTTACTGATTCACAAGTAAACTATTTCTTAAAGATGCAGTGTGTGCTTTCTGAGGCTTGAGTTAAGCAATCCCTGTGGGTTAACAGCCACACAAATGACTCTCAACTAAAGAAGAGGAAAGCTAACGTCCCTGGGGGGGGACAGGATGATACTCACACTCAGAAGGCATCTAGCCTCTGGGGCTGCTCTGGGATGGACAAGCTGATAAGTCCAAGGACCAGCACTGAGGATCAGTAAAGACACAGAGGGGGGCACTTTGAAAAAGTATCATGTGGTGACTTTGTACAGCAAGACTCCAGCTGGCTACACTGTGTCCCTCACCTCCCTCAATTAGCAGGGGAACACCAACTCAGTCTCTTGGGTGGCTAAAGGCTATATAGCCATTTTTTTTAAGTTGATTGAACACCCTCCCCCTCAAAAAAAAAAAAAAAAAAGTCTTGTCTTTTCAAGATCCAAAACTTTGCTCTTTTGAGTTAGAAAGAAAACATTCTCCAGCTTCTCACGGGCACCTGCTGACAGAGGTGTTGACCAAAAAGCCAGTGAGTCCACTTGTCAACGGTGCATCACCAAAGTCATTTCTATTCTTCGCAGGCAATATTTTAATATTTTTTTCATTCATGAGGATCTCAAAATTAAAGAGAAGAGAGAATACCTCAAAATGGCAATATAGAGAAAAAAAAGAAATAGAAAATAAGGAATAAAAATAGAAGAAAAAGAAAACAAAAATCTATCATAGTCTAGCATGGTTGGTGGTAGGTTATTTATCAGGATTTTTTTTTTTTAAGGCAAGCATGAGAAAAAGTTTTTTGAGGAAGAGAAAGATAGGCCTAGAGAGTAAGAAAGCTAATAAAGCAGGATACATTGGCCATAGACAGAGTCTGGGCCTCCACTGCCAGCGCAAGTAGGCAAAGAGGCCGTTTATCAAGATTTTAATTCCTATTCCAATTCTGCCTTCCAGTTCCCTGCCACTTGTCCATAACCCAGTTTGTTTTACCTACCAAACACTTCCTGGGCATGTGTTAACATGAATCATGTTTGAATTTCTAGAAAATTACTTTTACAGCAAAGGACCTCGATATTTTTTAAATACGGAATTTGATGTGTCTTTTTCGATTTGTTATATTTTGAAATTAATGTTTAAGGTTTTCTTTTGTTGCATATAAAATACACACACCTTCCCCTAGCTTCTCTCACTTCTTGGTTAAATAAAACATTGGTGGCTAAGTTTGTAACTGTGTTCTGGAAAGTGATTATAATGCTGCCTACTTTTCAAAAATACTACAAAATGAGCTACCAAGAAAATAGTTCATGAAATTTCTCTTTATACCGTCCTTGCTAAAAATCAACACTTTTTAGCAATCTCTATTTGGGGGGCTGACTTTTCCTTTAATTTTTAGAACATTGAACTGCCTCCTAAGTTATAAATCTGCAACATAGGAAGTATAAGTGTTCATTACTCTAGGAAACTTGTGAATGTTTGCCCAAATTGTGTATTTAAAATATGCTACCATCAGCTCGGCGCCTGTGGCTCAATCGGCTAAGGCGCCAGCCACATACACCTAAGGTGGCAGGTTCGAATCCCCAGCCCTAGCCCGCCAAACAACAATGATGGCTGCAACCAAAAAATGGCCGGGCGTTGTGGCGGGCGCCTGTGGTCCCAGCTACTTGGGAGGCGGAGGCAGGAGACTCGCTTGAGCCCAGGAGTTGGAGATTGCTATGAGCTGTGATGCCA